>CABHPR010155444.1:23562-51658 GCA_902168415.1 Peromyscus melanophrys | reverse complement strand
CATTGTGCCAGGTTTTGCAATCTGGAATTTTGAAAGTACCCAAAGATCTGCCCCCTAGATGTACAACATGAAGATTCTATTGGCATTTGTTTCTAGAATACAAGGAAAGGTCATGTTCTGAAGGGTCAGGGGTAGTGCAGAAAGGGGAAGACAGAGGGAGAAGGACCTGCAGAGTCTCAAGATGGAACTTGCTGCTTCTGCTTCCCTCTCCCCCCACTCCTCTCTTACTTTCCTCCTCCTCTTTCTCCTTCTGGCCAGACTGGGGATTGAACCTAGGGCCTCATGCATGAGAGACAAACACTCTGCTGCTGAGCTCCATCCCAACTCTCAGGTTTTCTTTTTCTTCACCACTTTTCTCTTCAACCACAAATGCATCCTCTGATTTTGGTAGTGTCACATCTCTTAGAGGAGCTATGTGAGATAAGTAATACATCTCAGTGATTTGGTACAAGGTCTTTTCTCCCTGAAGCCAGGTATGATAGGTTTTCTAACTGCTGACTCCAGGAAGCAGAATTTCTCCTTTGTGGCGTAGCCCTGCCACTTAGCCCTTTCCGGGGGCTCCTTTGGCAGCGACAAGGGTAATGGTTTGAGTTTAGCACTGTTTAACAGCCCAGATAAAGTCACTGTTGTCGCTCTCCAGACTATTGGCTACTTGGATCTTGTAGTCACCACGTAATAAGATGAGAAATGTGGAGAAAGTGGAAACGTTGGTCACTTCTGAGTCTGCCACACTGAACAAGTGGGTTGAATTGATGTATTTTACAAGATGGAGGGAAACTGGTGTAATCAATTCCCAAGATACTACATGGCTCTGGGAGTTCTGGGAGATAATTCTGGGAACAGTCATTGGAATAATTTGAATACACCTTGACTTTTTAAAATATTTTCTAACCAGCTCTTTGATTTAATTGATCAAAAGTTGGGTACTAGCCAGTCTCCCCCCCCAAAAAAAAAATCCAGCTAATATTTGATGGCTGCTTACAGAAAAAGTCTCTGTTTGTAATTTCTGCATATCATGTGACTCCATAGATGTCATTGTGTAAAGGATACACTGTGCAGAGAAAAGAAAATAACTTAGCCCTAGAGAACTCAGCTGTTTTGTATGGAGGCATTTCAGCCACTGACTAGACTGTCCAGCTATCTGTAAGTGTGCAGTGACAGCCGGGCGTTGGTGGCGCACGCCTTTAATCCCAGCACTCGGGAGGCAGAGCCAGGCGGATCTCTGTGAGTTCGAGGCCAGCCTGGGCTACCAAGTGAGCTCCAGGAAAGGCGCAAAGCTACACAGAGAAACCCTGTCTCGAAAAAACAAAAAAACAAAAAAACAAAAAAAAAAAGTGTGCAGTGACGACTGCTAGGGCTTGATGTGTGGTAAATTCTGGTTGTGCTGTGCTGTTTTGCAGGCAGCAAACATGTTCTACATTGTGATCATGATGGCCATTGTCCTGCTGAGCTTTGGTGTGGCGCGAAAAGCCATCCTCTCACCCAACGAGCCTCCTTCATGGCGCCTGGCTCGAGATATTGTATTCGAGCCATATTGGATGATGTATGGAGAAGTCTATGCTTCAGAGATAGATGGTACATATGTGGTTTGCCCTCATGCAGAAACAGAACCCTTGTAGTTACTCAGAGCAAAAATGAATCTGGAAAGTATTCACGAGAATCTTTTAAATGTGTGAAGTGTGTGGCATTCTATGAAGTTAAGGGGCCAGATATTTGCAGAGGGCCCCAGGGCTGTGATTTATCTTATCCTACTCTTGAATTCTTTGTTTGTAGTTTGCGAAAGTGAAACTTCTTGCCCTCCGGGTTCTTTTCTGACTCCATTCCTACAAGCTGTCTACCTCTTTGTTCAGTACATCATCATGGTGAACCTGCTGATTGCCTGCTTCAAGTAGGTAACTTTCATTAACTAAGATCATTTTGTTTACCAAACTATGGGAGCAGCTGTATTGAGTATATTCCTATGCATGTTGCATATATGACCTTTGTTTACATGTGTCCCATGACATATTACTGTGCCTTTAAAGCAAGGACATGAAATTATTGGTAGGAAAGAAGTCAAATTCTTAGACCATAAAATAGTGGAGGTCATAACGGAAGTGTGGAGGAGGAGTTCTGAGCTGTCACTACATAGTTGGAGTCCTGTAGAATGAGGGTTGGAACTGATGGCTCCCTTAAGGGCTCCATCTATGTGGGCTTTCCCCACATGGCCCCTGTCTGTCCCACTTCTGCCCAGTCTCCCTTTCTGGCTCAACTTCTCCATTTCATATTAAAAAGATCTTGGGCCTAGACCTTTGGCCTTTTCCTTTATCTGTTTCCTTTATCATGTTCGTGTTCAGTTTTCTCTGTATCTAGGAAATCCCATTTCTATGTCCAGCTTTGCCAACACTCCAGGCTTATCCATGAACTGACCCTCCCAGTGACAAACTCTTGAGTTCCCCTCTTTCCCAACATAGACTGGTTCCATTTCCAGTTTTCCACAATCTGTAGGGAAGAAGAGGAACTTCTCTGGGAAGTCCAACCCACAGTCATTTCCCTCCTCCCCACCTCGTTCTCTTCCTTCTCCTCCCCTTATACTCCCCCCCCCCCATTCTCAACATAAAGAACATCACCCTGAGAAACAAACAAGTGTGGCATCTCAGATCTCACTACTTATCTGGGGAACCCTTTGAGATAGAGTTCTAGTTAGAGACCCTGAAATACCTTGTAAATGTCGCCACCTGCTGGTGAACAGTCCGAAGTCACCGTGAATAGAAGACATGAAATTGGGACTAGCCTGGAGGGCTTGCAGAACTGCAGACTAATGGCCTCCTCACACTTTCCCGTTCCACAGTGTTGAGATAGAGGCCAAGAACGTGCATGATCTCATGCACCCAGGTGATGCTGAGTCCAAGAATGTCCGTGTCTGCTTGTGCTCAGGTGATCTGCCATAGAGCCTAAGAATGTCCATGTCCCCATGTATTCAGGTGATACTGAGGCTATGAGCTCAGTGATCAAGCTGAGAACCAGGGTTCTAAACCAGCCCCATGTCAATCACCCACTTCAAGGGCACTGGGACATGCCCCTCTCAGTCTTATCCTGATCTGGTTCTTTCAAGGATAGTCATGGCTTCTCCCAATCGTTGGTCAGGGTTTGGTGACCAATGTTTTATTTTATGTGATGTTTTTTGGTTACCGATATTTTTATTGGCTAAATTTGGCTCACATTCTACTCTACCATTTTTTTTTCCACTGAAGAAACTTGATTTTAAAAATTTAAGCAGAATGGGGAAGGGCTTGGACTTCCCTCTACTGGATGTGCCTCCCCATGGGAGGCTTTGCTTTTTGGGGGGGGGGGGAGTGAGGGATGGGTTAGGGGGAGTCTGGGGGGGTGGGAGAGGGAAGAGAGGGGTCTTTGACTGGTGTGTGAAATGAGTGAAAAAATTTTCTTAATTAAAAAGAGAAAACAATCTAAGCAGAATGTTACAATGGTTATTCCATCTGCTACCTCTGGGGTGTTAAATACATACACAGCTCAGGGTGATAAGTTGTTTTGAAGATCTCTGCTACCTGCTAAAATTTCCATTTGGAGTTATTTAGTGTCAATGTTTACCGGCTCCTTTTAAAACTGATGTAATTTAAGAGAAACTCCAGAGTGACCACCAATAGAGACTACCTTCACTATAAAGTTAATGTGAATAATTTATCAAGTTCCCTTGGGAAGCCTGTGTATTGGCGTGTTTGAGGAGAAATTGATTCCTCTCTCCTATGTCTTTATTCACATGACTCTGTTGCAATGTTTCAGCTAGAATTATTCTTGCTGTTCTTGTGATGTCTGTGAGGGATATCTTTATAAGGCCAATATCACAGAGGAACATCGCACTTGCTTACAATGAAGAATGTGTGATGTTCTGGAGAAGAGCTTCATCTATGAGAAGCAAAGGTGCCTCACAGGCAGTGCTGACCGAGACAGGGCAGTTTCTGTTCCCCGCCTAAAATGCTGCCACTTTTCTAATCTCCGATTTCAATGTCTGCATTCCAATGAACATTTTTTTTTTTTTTTTTTTTTTGGTTTTTCGAGACAGGGTTTCTCTGTGTAGCTTTGCGCCTTTCCTGGAACTCGCTTGGGAGACCAGGCTGGCCTCGAACTCACAGAGATCCGCCTGCCTCTGCCTCCCGAGTGCTGGGATTAAAGGCGTGCGCCACCACCGCCCGGCATGAACATACTTTGTTATAAAAAGTGCTTACTGTATTTTTTATTTGATGGAAGAAAAATCGTAAGTGGATAATAGTTATTGGCTAACTGCTGATGATTGTTAATCAATCAGAAGTGTTGGAAGATAGAGTCTGTCACATTTCCGGGTCCCCTATTAAAATGTTGTCTCTCTCCCTTTCTGCAACCTGCAGCAACATTTACTTAGATATAAAATCCATCTCGAATAAGCTCTGGAAATACAATCGCTATCGCTACATCATGACCTACAACCAGAAGCCCTGGCTGCCCCCACCCTTCATCCTGCTGAATCACGTGTGCCTGCTCCTCCAAGGTCTCTGCTGTCGTCCAGCGCCACAGGACCAGGAAGAGGGTGACGTAGGACTAAGTAAGTTTTTCTGGTGGAACAGAAGGAAGGAAGGAAATAAAAGGCAGAAACAAAGGGGCTGAAGGAGGGAGGAAGATGGAGGGTGGAGACACTGGAGGCCAGTAATTCCAGTGATGGCACAGCACGAAGGCTCTCAGAGGACAGGCTGCAGACCCTCACCTTTGCCTGGAGACTCATGATTATTTTTGGTTTGTTAAATGGTACTTTGAAGGAGAGAAGCAGGGGAGAGAATGCCTTTTGATTGAATGTGAGAAGGCTTTAGACCTTCTAGAAAACCTGGGTTTTCTCTGCTGATCTGGGAACTCCTCTGAATACTTCTTAGAGAGTAGTCACCTGACCTGTTCTTATTGCCCTGCTGTGTAGAAAGGTGGCTCAAAAGGACTGGGGTCCAGGGAAACAGAGAAGCAAGCTTTGCCAGAATCACAGCTCTGGCTCCTTAACCTCCTAAGAATGGATGAAGAAAAGGATGTTTCTTATTTTCAGAACATCCACATGAAGTGCAGGGATACAGAAATATGTGTTCTCATTTTGCTTTGTTTAAATCAGGATACTTACATTTTTTCCCTGGTGTGACCATGGGAATGTAGGTCTATAAAAGAGGTGCATACTAACAACAAATCACAAAGACGTTTATTTAAAAACAGTCCTGGGGGTGGGTGTAGCAATGACTCAATGGCAAAGAGAACTGGCTGTTCTCAAAGGACTTGAGCATGATTCCTAGCACCCATATTGCAGCTTACGACCATCTGTAACTCCAGTGCTAAGGGATCTAGGTCCCCCTTGTGGCCTCTGTAGGCACTGCATGCATGTGATGCACACAAACAGGCGAAGTGCCCATGCACATTAAAAAAAAAAATCCTTGGGTATCCGTTTAGTAAAGACAAAGCTAACTTACACAATAATGAGATAGATGTGCTTGTTTTTTTTTGACATAAAGAATTTGATGATGACTATTTGATATTTAATGGTGTAGAGCTTCTTCAGGGTTTATGGATATTTTGATTTTGTAGTTGTCAGTGCTAAGAATCTCTTTGCCTAAATACTTGGTACAAAAGGCAAAAGTATATTTAGAGCCATATAATTCCCAAGCCAAAATTCATTTAGTAACCCTTTTGAAACTCAAGTCAGCAACTTAGATAGCAGATTTTAAAATCACACAAAACATTTCAAAGAGATATTATTCTAGTATTTTTCTGCTGGGGAAAATACTACAATTGTTTGTTGTTTTGATAATTAAATAATTGTGTTTTCATATGAAAACATTAGGATTCTCCATGTTCCTTACCTGCAGTTGTGTGGACCTGGAGCTGGGATGTTTTCAGCAGGGCTCACTGGGACTGTCTGGTGTGATGGCAGATGTTGTAAAGTATTAGATTGAAAGCTGCAGTGAAGCCTCATGATACAGCACAGTGAACTCTGCCACACACACCTGATGATACAGTGAACACTGCCACACATACCTGATGATACAGTGAACACTGCCATACACACCTGATGATACAGTGAACACTGCCACACACACCTGATGATACAGTGAACACTGCCATACACGTACACACAGTGAACACTGCCACACACATACACACAGTGAACACTATCATACACACCCGATTCATGAGTTAAACTTTGGATTGGATGTTTGTTGTCGTGAATTCACAAACCCTTTTTATTCTTGTTAGATTTTTTTTTTTTTTGCTATCCTCACACTCAATTATGTGACCCCATGTGAACTGTGACCCAGTTGAGGAATGTGGAGTCCAGATCACAAGCCTGCATGTTTTGACATTGACATTCTCCAAGTTCATCTTGACTGAGGTCTGACTGGCACACCTGTCACAGGAGGACTTCCCTGTTTTCACAAGTTGTTTGTCGTTTTTGTCAAGTATTAACATGACTGGCCTTTTCCTAGATCTTTCCTATGTAAACAGGATGTGACAAAGTCACATTCCTTTATCCCAAATGTTTAATTCAAAATGCCTCTGAGGAGCTTGGCTTCAAACCTGGCAATCTGAGTTTCCCCCCCCCGGGACTCACACGATAGAAAGAGAGAACCAACTTCCACTACTTATCTTCTGACCTCCACACATGTACTGTGGCTTGCATGTGAGTACGCATGCATACACACGTGTAAACTGACAGCCCTTTAATCCTTCTGAACCAGGAAAGGATTCCTTTGGCCAGAAGTGGTCCAGAAGCAGGAGCTGGGGTAAAAGCCACTTACTTTTCCATCTCAAATAGTATGACTGTCCAAGCACATTGTTGTAGATTTTGGAGGCTGAAATGAAAGAAGAAAAACTTTGTGAGCTCTAAAGATACTACTGGTTCCAGAAGTTTCGGAAAGGGCCTAGTGCCCTATTTACATGCTCTTAAGGGCTCTGTTATCCCCTGCCATGTGTTGTCATGGGATTGGAAGGACAGTAGTGTTTGCTTATGGCACATGGCCCTCCGGATGGTTTTCTCCCTCTTTGAAGAGTTGCTCTTGTTATTTCTTCTCAAGTGATTTGGCCGTTAGGAGGAAGCCAAGAGCAGGTCACCGGCAGCTTGTCATTTCAGCACTGAGGGGAAGGTGAGCCAGGAGGGTCTTGAATCATGGCAGGCCTGGACTACATAGCAAGATACTATCTCGAAAAACCCAAAGTAACAAACGAACAAGCAGACACAAAAGCACAACTGAAGCTGGGGTAGAGGCACGCGCTTTACGTTTTTCCGTTTCTGGTGGACAGCTGATCCTGGCTCTCACTGGAGAGCTATGGAGACCCCAGTACAGTGTGTGACCCAGGAAAGATCCTGGGGCTAACTGGGACTGGCCAGTCCCTGTGGAGGAGCCTCTATTGGGCTTATAGGATGGTTTCCACAGAAGACTCATTTTTTAAAAAAATCATTTACTTATGTATATGTTATGTGTATAGGTGTTTTGATTGTGCACTAGTTGAGTGCCTGACTCAAAGTTTTCACTTCAAGGCAAGTTGACTCAGAGCACTAGAACATTCTCTTGGCCTCTTTAAAGAGCTTAAAGAGTGAGCTGACTACATATGGGCCAGCAGTGCCACCTGGTGGATAATTTTAGGAACTGCACACTCCAAGCTGCACCTGTTGGGGCACTCACCCTTGGCCTTTGAGGGAGCAGGTGTGGGGGGCAGAGGGGATGGGGATTCGCTGCTGGTATATTTCCCGGGCCCGAAAAACTTCATGCTTGTAGGAAATCAGAGATGAGGACTGTGAGAAATGGTCAATTTTTTTTAATGTCTAAAAGATTCTTCCACACCATATGAATCACAAAATACTGTGTGCTTCAGGTGTGAGCACATTTTTTAAAATAGCTAAACACGTTTTCAATTTGAAACTAATATATTATTTCTCACTGAATTGGAAAATAAAGTAATTATGGCATTATTAATAAATTATGGAGAAATGTAATGTTTAACTTTCTTCTGACTTAAGTGAAGACATGAAAGAACTTTCCAATGTTGTCTTCTTAGCAACATCACATCCTCTTAATATTTCCCAAGTGTTAGGAACACATTTCAAGGTGATTTCTGATTTCACTCACTGAGAACCAAGGCAGTGTATAAACAGGAAAGTTTAGGTTGGATGAAGGCGTGCACTGGCCTCAGCACCACAGGGTGAGGTGTCCTTTAATGAGTTAATTACTTCAGGGAAGGTGTGCTGTGCTGACTGGCTATGGCTGGTAGTTCTCAGAGAAAGACTTAAGTCCATCCATACTCAGCCTGACAAGGAAAGACTTCCTCACATTGGCTGCAACAGCATCGACTAACTCTGCTCTTCCATAAACTCGATTTTCAACTGTAGATTACATATTCTCCTGTTAGTAGCTAAAGCAGTTGACAGAGAAAAAGGACAATGACATTTTTTCTTCAACTGTATATGAATACGAAGAATTTTGGTTAACACACGAAAGCATTGCAAACTATGAAAATATTGAAAAGCAAGCAAGCTTTTGTCTGTTGACTATAGTCGTCACTTTTCAGGAAGAAGGAAGAGGGCTCAGTCTAGCATTCTTAGATGTTTGCATGTACTGCTCTTCTAAGAGCACAGTGTGACTGTCAAGTGGTGATGTCTATCACATAAGCTACCACTTCCTGTTTTCAGTACAGGTGGGAGAAAAGCCATTCACATCTACCACATGGCTATCACAAAATACCTGAGGTTAGGTACTTAAAGGGAAGAGGCTTACAATTGACCTTTGAATAGCCAAGTTTCAACTGCAAATACACTTACATGAGAATTTTGCTTTTCAATATTTGCCGTTATTAAGAACAAAACCTATAAGACCGTACTGGGTGTTGTGACACACACCTATAACCCAGACTTGGAGAGGTAGAGGAAAGGGTATCTGCATGTTTGAGGCTAGCCTGAGCTACATAGTAAGACTGTTTCATTAAAAAAAAAATGACCGAACAAATTTAAAACAGAAAAAGAGAGAAGGAAACAAAAACTCTCAAATACCAATTACATAGCATAGAAATTTGAGAAAAATTAAGGAAAAAGGGGGCTAGAGTGATAGTTCAGTCTATAAAATAATTACCATGCAGACACGAGGGCCTGAGTTTGTTTCTGAGGACCCACATAAAATGTCTGGGTGTGGCAATGCATTCTTTTAATCCTAGCACTGAGGAGGCAGAGACGGACATGTAGCTAGAGTTTTCCTGCCTGGCCCACAGTCAGGACAAATCTCTGTCACCCGCCAGTCCCACAGCCGCTCAGACCCAACCAAGTAAACACAGAGACTTATATTGCTTACAAACTGTATGGCCGTGGCAGGCTTCTTGCTAACTGTCCTTATATCTTAAATTAATCCATTTCTATAAATCTATACCTTGCCACATGGCTTGTGGCTTACCGGCATCTTCACATGCTGTTTGTCATGGTGGCGGCTGGCAGTGTCTCCTCAGCCTTCCACTTCCCCGAATTCTCTCCTCCTTGTCCCGCCTATACTTCTTCCTGCCTGACCACTGGCCAATCAGTGTTTTATTCATTGACCAATAAGCAACATGTTTGACATACAGACCATCCCACAGCACGGACACATCCCTTGGACTCTGTTGCCATTCAGCCCAGACTAATTGATATGTTCCATGATAGCTAGTGAGAGACCTTGACTTCAGAAACAACCAGAAGTTTGACCTCTGACCTCTATAATACATGTGCACACATGTGCCCTCCCATGTTTACCTTCCCAGGCACACAAACACACAGAAAAAGGTATATTATGAGTACATAGAATGCATGCATAGACAATAGTGTATTTTATCATTTTGTACCATAAAATGCAGAAAAATTGTGATCACAGAACATCAGTAGTACCACTTGAAGTCAAGAGAAATGCAAACAAATACAAAGACACAGTATTAAATTGCAACTGTGTTATAGTAACTATAGCAGTACTGTGACACTTCGTAGCCACTTTCTGCTGCCCCCTTGATGAGCTAAAGTTCTTTTGCTGAAGACACCCTGTGATGCTCATCACTGTGTGAGCAGTTTGTCTGCTTCTCCAGTGCTGGGATTAAAAGAATGTACCTCCACACCAATTTAATTTATTTGTGTTCTGGAAATCAAACTCAGGCCCTCATGCCTGCATGGCAAGTATTGTTATAGACTAACCAATCACTCCAGCCCTCACCCCCCACTTTCTTAGTTTTGAAAAGTTAAAAAGTGATTTCTCACAACTTCACCATATATAATACATATATCATGTAAAGACTTCTCGATCACCTATGCTATTTCTATAGTGTCTGGCCAATGTAGATTGTTAGGAAACCAAATTTTCTATGCAGATTTTTGACAGCAAGCGCATCAGCTCCATCATTCAAGGTTCTACGTGTTTGGAGGCTGAAATCCCGAGATTGTAGTCTCCTTCTGGCCAGCTTCTGGTGATGGCCTTCTAGTCCCATCACAACATGGTGGACGGGTTCCTGTAGTGCAAGTGTGTGAAGTAGGGAAGGGGAGATGAGGTGGGGAAGGGAGCAAGAAGGGGAATGGAGAGCACTGCTTGGAGAGATGTGAGGCAAGAAAGCGGGAGATCTAGGAGTAGCTAGCTTGATGTGACCAGTCCCTTAGTCCATTCCTGAGGTGGTCCCCATGGTCTAGTTACTGCCCACCATTTCAGCACCACCAGTGGGCCAAGCTTCCAGCACATGAACTATGGGGGACACAATCCACATCAGTAAGTGGCACATGCCTTACCAGCTCCCCAAGCATGGCCCTTTATATGTGTTGTGCTTATTTCCACAGAACTCTACCTTACTGAGGAGGACTTGAAAAAGCTTCATGATTTTGAGGAGCAGTGTGTGGAAAAATATTTCCATGAGAAAACGAAAGGTCTGAATTGTAGTTTTGAGGAACAAATCCGAGTGACATCAGAAAGGTAAAGTACATCTCTTTTTAGTTCCAAAGCTGCTACCAAAGCATGATTGTTCTAGAATGTCTAAAAAATAGAAAGGCTCACTTTCAAACCCCAGAGGTCTGAGCTCTGCACACTTTGAAGCATGTATTGCAGTATGATTTATGTAATCATTGTCTATTTATTGGACATTACTGTGTTTTGGACAGTCTTCTATTTCCAAGGGATCAGGGGAGACAAGAGACAGGAGTCCCTGTCTGACAGACTTTCATTCCAGTGTTTGCAGGTGGAAGGGTTAAGGGAAATGGAGGAGTAGAAAACACAAGGTAATCAAGGAAGCAGGCCAAGGAAACCTGCACATTAGTGTCTATCAGTAATAAAAGCTATGAAGAGTTGGGTGTCCTGGTGCACGCCTTTAATCCCAGCACTTGGGTAGGCAGAGGCAGGCATATCTCTGTGAGTTTGAGGCCAGCCTGCTCTACATAGTGAGTTCCAGGAGAGCCAGGGCTACAGGGTGAGACCCTATCTTGAAAAATAAAATAAAATAAAAAGTTGTGAAGAAAATGAAGTAGTTGGGGCTGGAGAGATGGCTCAGCGGTTAAGGGCACTGGCTGCTCTTCCAGAGGTCCTGAGTTCAATTCCCAGCAACTACATGGTGGCTCACAACCATCTGTAATGAGATCTGGTGCCCTCTTCTGGCCTGTAGGCAACATATACATATACATACATATACATATGTATAAATAATAAATAAATAAATAAATAAATAAATATTAAAAAAACAAAATGAAGTAGTTTCAGGATAAAGGGAAGATGGAGAAGAGATAACTTGCATCATGTGGTTTGGGTTGTTCTGCTTCACATAGCTTGGTCCAGAGAGGCTGCTGTGAGGAGTTTGAAGAAGAGAAGTCTTGAGGAGACAAGGGAGGTAGCCAGCAGGGCCACATGGTGGAATGATGTCCTCACAGAAGTGACACCCACAGTCACTGCAGGTTATGTGCTGGTCCAGCAGCAGCTGCGCATCCCAGCAGGAGAAGGGCAGCGGCTAGCTGACAGGGTGGATTTCTGTAGCAGGCCCTGGTCAGCATTTGCTGGTCGTGTGGCTGGAGACAACTTCACTGCCCAGGAGAGAGAACAGGAGAGGTTGAGTCAGCAGCAGTGACAGCTTAGGTGAGCAGGTTTACTGTGAAGAGAGAGAGGGAAAAAAAAAGATTGGGGGTGAGGTGGGAATATGGTGAGCTGCCTTTGTTATATATGGAAATGACAAAATAAATTTGTGTGGTTCTGGAAGTGAGCTTGCCTTGGTTTTTACCACAAGAAGCCAGGATAGAATATGGGCAATGGACAGGCCTATGGAGGTACTGTAGTGAGAACACAGGTATTGGAGGCAAAGCTGTGGCTGAGGGTGCTATTGTTCCTGAACTTTCTGGAAGCGGGCCATTCAGAGGTTTGAGCAATGAGGACAGACGTGCTGGAGAACAGGAATGTATTAGGAAACTAGTGGATGTGTTACTATAATAATTGCACATGTATGGTATTGTGTTAAAGTGTGGAAGTGTGCACGTGATTTTATGGACTTTTAAAAACGGAATTGTTCTTCTAAGTAGAAGCAAATCGACACGTTAAATATATCCCTTCACTTTTGAATATGCATGAGACTGACTATAGAATGTTTAATCTAATTATATGTTTTTTTCTGATGCCCCCAAATCACATAGACAGATGTGACTTCTTAAACACAACCTCACTTTTTTTTTTTTTAACTTACTCTAGGGACTTTCTAAATGGCTTACAGTAGGCATGTCATATTTATGAAATCTTGTACTTTTTCTGTTGACAATATTTTTATATAAATATGTGTTTATGTTGCTGATTGAACTTCAGATCAAATTAAGTATTGAGAAAATGGTGATTGTGGACCCATACAGTTGTAATTTATCTTCATAATCTCTTTAGACCATCACCATTTGAACTTTCTCTCTCCTTCTGCGTACTCGACAGCTGTGCTTCTGCAGCACCGTGGGCCTGCTGGACTTTGTGTGATGTGTCTGCTCTTCTTAGAAGCTGGCAGAGCCAGGCCTCAACTCTGCTTCTACCCCTGTAACTATATGTGCTTGGGAAAATTTATTGAACTGCTCTGAACATTAGTTTTCTTATTTGTGACATAAACGAGAACATAGACCAATCACTTAGAGCTGTGTGGATCAACCTGGGTAACAGGGATGAGCTATGCACCAATGGGTAGAAAGACACAGTGTGTGGCTCAACCTGGGTGACAGGGATGAGCTATGCATGGCTGGATGGAAAGATACATTGCTACTTAGTTGGAAAAATCGATCACAAGTTAGGAGTAAAATTCCTTTTGAAGTACTATATTTGTTACTTCTCATTGCGGTGACAAAACCTGACAAGAAGCATGTTAAGAGATGAAGGACTTTTTTTGCTCCCAGTTTGAGGGTGTAACACCTCACAGAAGAGAAATCATGGCAGCAGGGGAGCAAGGCAGCTAGTCACATGGAATCCACGATCAGGAAGCCAAGAGAGGAATGCTGGTCTTCAACTTCATTTCTCCTTTTTAGTTCAGTCTGGGACCTCTGCCCATGGGATGGTGCCACCAACATTCACAATGGCTCTTCTATAGTTAGAACTCTCTGGAAACATTCTCAAAGGTAAACCCAGAGATATGTTTCCAAGGTGATTCTAAACCCCGTCAAATTGATGATCAACACTGATCATCATAAATACAAATTCCCCTTTAAGACCTGGAGGGAGATAAAGTAAGGCCAGAGCAGCTCTGGCTGAGATTATGAATGGAGGCAAAGTCAGGGAGAGCCCCTCACTCTACCTATGCTGAGGAAGGAGTCTAGGCACTCTGATATGGGAAGGCTTGTCAGCCTGGTAGATTTGAATGTGAATTTGAGGGATCAGTTGGGGTCCAGGGATGCCAGGGGAAAGAAGGTGTGTAGCCCAGGCTGTGGCCGTGCGATGGAACAAAGGGACAATTCATGAAGCAGAGTAGGGATTGGGTGGAGTGGAAGGGCCAGATGGAGCCCAGGTGGCTTCTCAGATCCACACAGGTGGAGCCCTCAGGGAAAGATGGCATCATTAGGAGACGGTTTGTACAAATGTGTAGAAAAGCAACAGGGCTTGTATTTGTTGACCACGTGACTCAGGTGACCCAACCACAGACATTCACATGGAGGAGTGACTCTGAAGGCCTGGGCAACTTGAAACTGAAGCAGGAGAGGGTCCATGGGTATCTGCTGTCAGATACCCAGCAGAGAGTGTGACAGAGTAGAGAAGTCGAATGAAGGTAGCTAGTACCAACATCTGCAAAACGGGCAGAAAAGGGACAGAGAAGACTGGGAAGGCAAGGCCCAGGGAGTGCAAGTAGTGTTCACAGCGGGTAGTAATTAGAAGTCTTGACAATGCTGAGTGTGTACCTGGGTACCAGGGATTCTAGCAAGTACTTCAGTGGTGATGGTCCTAAGACGTTCAGTCCTCTAACCCTCATGCGTCATCTTTCTCTTGAATGTGAGAACTCAAGAACCCAAGGGATTTAGAAACAAGTACTTTAGTGGTGATGGTCATAGCATGTCCCATCCCCTAACCCTCATGTGATGCTTTTTTTCTCTCAGACTTGAGGGGAGGCTAGATGCTAAGTGATTGTATGACTCCTGGAAAATAGGGATACTTCTAAGGGGTTTAGAACTTGGCTCTGAATTTCTAATAGAATTTCTTCCGATGATCATGTTTTCTTACTAGAATGAGCCCCAGTGGCAAGACTTTATTTATATTGCCATCCTTGTTGAGGCCGTTTTTGGGGAGCTCATAAATGAGGGGTGCTAGGGAAGTGACTGAGCAATGGTTTTAAGAGGTAATATAAGGAGATCTTAGAAGTCGTTGCATGTTTGCTTAAGCCCAAAGGAGGCATTAACCATCTATCTTCTAGAATGAAATGACTTTGGGGTGTGGACAGAGGGCAAGTGTTTGCCAGATTTCCTTTCTCTCTGGTCTGTGGAGAGAGATGTCTGTGGTATCTTTCCCCTTTCAGCACATTCAGCACTGTATTTGGGAAGTGCCATGGTTTCTACAATTTGTGGAAGCTTCAGCACGATGCACACCCTGATTCCACTGTGCAGCCTTACTTCAGCAAATTCGTGTCTGGCTGAGGCTCTATTGAGCAACATCTATGAGCACCTCCAGGGGCTTGTCCTTCGGGGAGGATTCCCCAGAAAACCATGCTTTGATCCCAGATGATTTGCTGAGGGGGCTGGCTGGCTGCAGTGGTGGGTCAGATGTCGACTGTCTGGCTTGATGCCCAGCCACGTGACATTGGATATGTGACCTAACCCCTTTTCTGTGAAGGGAATGGTAGTCATGCCCACCTCACAGAACTACGATGCAGTGAAAGAAAACAGTGTGAGTAGAACCTTCCTGTAATGCTTTGCTCATAGCGAGCACTCCATGGCGGGACTTTCAGGCTGATTATAATTGTGTTTCTTATTATCTCATTTTTAAGAATGTTGGCTAATGGCCCCACAGGTAAAACAGTCACCAGGCCTCCACTCAGACCTCGCACAGAGGAAGCCGCAATAGTAAGAATTTGTTTTATGTGTCAGAATGACTGAAAAGCTACATTGAATTAATGCAGCCAGTGGTCTAGGAATATAATTAAAATACGCTTCACAGGACACCGTGTTTTAGAAAATGAGTCCCTGTAAAAAGCAAGAGGGCCCATTTCAGGCGACCAGGTTATTTGTCTAACAGGTTTCTATTGTAGCATACCACCTGTTGCTGTGAATAGTGGCTAGATTCTATTGTATCCATTCGATGTGTCTGCAGCTAATGGAACTTAATGAGTCTCCATTACCACTGCTCAGACTGTACTGTTTTTGAATTAGATGAAACAGGGCACTGGATGGAGACGTTCCAATTAAGCATATTTGGAAGGAAATATACATATACTTTGTGCTCTTTCCTACACCGTTCTTGCCAGTTCGAACATTTTAGGTTTCAGAAGGTCAGCAAGCGTGCTTTAAGCCACCGGTGAGTTACAGAAGTTGGATTTTATACAGAATTAGCCAGAAAGGGTTCTGCTCCTATAGAATACAATGAAAATGAAAAAACACCACCTGCTTTATTTGTTAAGTTCCCATCTACACCGCTCTCAGAAAGAAGGGGTGGGAGGTCACACAAATCCTGTGCTTCAGATGTGTTCTAGAGGCAGGAAACTGAGCACTGTTTTGAGTGGTGCTTGCTAAGACCGAGTACCCTTCTTTCTGTGGAGTGATCCTCCTTCTCCCAGCCCCAAGTAAGAATGGGACTATTTTTTAAGACTGCAGATGACCATATCAGCTATGAAATCACTGCTTATATTTCCTCCCTTGTTGGTTTTCAGTTTCATCTCATTATCACAGATTTTCATTTTACATGCATAAATGCTTTGTCTGCATGTATCTACGTATACCTCATGTGTGTCTGGTGTCCAAGGAGGTCAGTAGAGAGGGCATTGGATCACCTGGAACTGGAGTTACAGACAGTTGTGAACTATCATATAGATGCTGGGAACTGAACCTGGGTCCTCTGCAAGAGCAGTTAGTGCTCTTTAACTGTTGATCCATTTCTCCAGTTGCAAAAATATTCTTTTAAAAAAGTATATATTTTGATTTTATGCATATGTATGTGTGCCTGCAGAGGCCAGAAGAGAGAGAGTGTCAGTTACAGATGGTTGTAAGCTGCCATTGAACATGGGCCCTCTCTGGAAGAGTAGCCAGTGTTCTTAAGCACTGAGCCATCTCTCCAACTCCACCTGAAGTATTCTTTATTTAATATTTTAGTTTTTATTATTTTTTTTTATTTTTTCTTGTTTTTCGAGACAGGGTTTCTCTGTGTAGCACTGGCTGTTCTGGAACTCATTCTGTAGACCAGGCTAGCCTCGAACTTGGAGATCTGCTTGTCTTTGCCTCTTGAGTTAGTTTTTATTTCTTTAAATAGAAAATTATATGACAAATTTTAAAATATATAAGACAGAACATAAGACATTCACAGCCTTGTTCCCACCAGCAGAAATAGCCAAAGACAGTTAACTATCAACAATGTAATTGTTACTTTTAATGATTGTATATAAGTCTGTCTTTTCTTGTAAGGAACATTTGCCATTTTAACATAATGAAATTGCAGCTTCCTTAAAAGTTGTAAATAGTTTTAAAAATGTTACAATATAGAGGAAATCACTATCATTTCGCTTTCGTCTCTTATTACCAAATGACTTTTCCTATTTTACCATTTTCTCTTACCTTTCTTATTTTGTATTTGGGGGATTATCTCCTCGTGTCATTTATTCCTTAATGATTTACAAGGGCAATTTTGTTTATTAAGGGATATAAATGTTAGATACTAATTTTCCAATTTTTATTAATAGAAAAATTTACTGGGGGCTTATAGTTTCCAAGGGTAAGATCATGTTCATCAAGGCAGGGAACATTATGCTAGAGTAGTAGCCAAGAACTTGAATCCTTATCCAGTAGAGAGCAGAGGCAGGGGGAGGGGAAGAATGAGAACAAACTGGAAAATGACATGGGCTTTTGAAACCCCCTCCAAAAAGGTCACACCTCCTAATCCTTCCCAAACAGTTCCACCATCCAGGGATCAAGTATTCAATTATATGAGCCTATGGGAGCCATTTTTAAGTCAACCACCACATTGTACTCTCTGTTCCCCATAGGCTAATAGCAATATTATACTGCAAAATGCATTCAGTTCAACTTCCAAAGTCCCTACAGTCTTTCACAGTGTCAACGCAGTTTAAAAATGCCAAGCTTCTTCTATGATGCAGGTAATCTCTTAACTGTAACCCCTGTGAAGTCAAAAGCAAATTATATACTTCCAACATACCATGGTGTATATGAATTTCTAAATGGTCTTATTAAATAAAAAACATGGAGCTAAATATAGGGGTGAAAGCCTTAGATCAGGGAAATAGGGAAAGCCACCAGCCTACCTTACTTCACCAATTCTGCAGCTTCCAAATATGCACTACTCCTTTCTACCCACACCTTTATTGCCTTGCTGTTCTGTCCCTCTCGTTGGCTGTCCTAGCCCAGCTACCTCACTTCCTCTCCTACACAGCTTTGTCACTTTCTGTCTGTCTGTACAGACCTCCAGGCCTCTATGGTTGGTACTAGGATTGAAGGCATGTGTCACCACACTTGGCTCTGTTCCCTAGTGTGGCCTTGAACACACAGAGATCCTGCCTGCTAAGTGATAGGATTAAGGGCGTGTGCTGCCTGACTTCTTTGTTTACTTAAAATGGCTGGCTCTTTCCCTCTGATCTCCAAGCAAGCTGTATTTATTAATGCACAAATAAAATATCAACACATTTCAGCACAAATAAAATATCACCACACAATGGCTCAGAAGATATATTACCATTCCAAAAGGGAGGAAATGGGGCATAGTGAGGAAATACTGGACCAAAGCAACATCAACTTTCAGTAGGGAAAACTCCAAATGCTGTAGTTTCATGTCTGGTGTCAGAGCTTAGGTCGCTCTTCCAGCTTTGCTGACTACAATATACTTTTCTCTCTCAGGCTGGATCCATTCCCTGTCTACAGATCTCCTTAGTAGATAGCCCATGGCTCTGGCATTTCCAGTGCCTTGGGGTCTCCACCACAATGCAGGCTTTACTTTCACAGTTTCATGCAATGGCTGACCTATCTGGGCTTCCATGCAGGGACTCCCCTGCACACGCCTGGCCTCAGCAGCTTTCTTTAATTGTGGAAGAAGAATCTACAACCCCTTTACTCATGTATTCTTCATGACTTTGAAGCCAGGACCATGTGGCCTGTGCTGCCAAGTTCTGTTGCCTGCTTGGGATGAAACCTCTCCCGCCTTGAGTTATATTTGCATACATTTTGATTTGTTGATACTTTCCTTTGTTTCATAAACTTTGCTTTCTATATGTTGGAAACTTAGCTGGGTGAGGTTTTTCCTTGAGGACACCATTCCCTTTCTTTTTTTCTACATCAGGCCTGTCATCTCTCAGAACAACCCTTGGCTCTAACACTAAATTTACTGATGCTCTTTTTCTCTTCAAACTGTACATTTTGTATTTTTTTTGCCCTGTTTGTGCTTTTTTTTAAAAATTGTAGACCCACAGAAGAGTAGCTTAATAATAGCCACATAATAGAGTAAAATGTTAGGCTGTCTTGATATATCTGCCAAATAAATTAATTCAAAACTCTTCAATTTAGCCTCCAGCAGATTTTTAAGACAAGGACAAGCAGCAGCCCCATTCTTTGCCAAAACTTAAATTGCTGGACCTCCATAGTTCACATTGCTCTTAGCACTATGGTCTTCCAAGCTCCTACTAGGATGATCTCTTAAGCTCTGCTTACAGCTTTCAACTGCTTTTCTAGTCCAAATTCCCAAAGTCTTCCACATTCCTCCTCAACCCAACATGGTCAGGGCTGTCAAAGTAACATCCCACTTCCTGGTACTAACTTCTGTCTTAGTTACTTCTGTATTCTTATGATAAGACACCACGTCCAAAGCAACTTATACAAGAAAGGGCTTATTGTGTGGTTACAGTTTCTGAGGGTGAGTCCATGACTGTCATGGCAGAGAGCATGGCAGCAGGCAGGCAGGCATGGTGCCGGAGCAGTAGCTGAGAGCTTACATCTTTATCCATAAGTAGACAGCAGAGGGAGGTGGGATCCCACTGGGTGAGAATAAGACCACTACCACAAATTTTGAGCCAAATTTGAAGCAATTAAATACTGGCCAGGATAATGGACACTGGCAAGGTCCATATTGGTGATTCCCAGAGTATGGCACCAAATTACATTAGTCAGGTGCTCATAAGGGCAAAGTCCACAAGGCTACATACTTCCCACCTTCATTCAATCAGGGGAAAGCATGCATCTTGACATATGAATGTATGTACAAGCATACATTCCTATCTATGTACCTCCTGCCTACATGTGATCAAGCACATGTTGTGCAACTGGGGCAACCAACCTTGCTTACAGAAGTGAAAACATGTGACTTGTTATCTTACATGATCAACAGCCCCTGGCATTTATAGGAAGTTACCTGTCCTTGGGCAAATGGGGTTTACAGGTTAGAGGCATTTTTGTTTATAGATCTCTTAAGCACAGTAATTTAAACTTAAAACATAATTTTAACGATCAACCCTTGAATTGTATCCTGAGTCAAATCCTTAACTCTGTAGTAGGTACCTGCTCATATTGGGATCTAATAGTCATCAGCTTAATGGCACTCAAATGGGAATTTATGTATCTAGTTAAGGCATTAATGATGCAAGAGCCAACAGCAATCAGCAGAAACAGAAGGGCTAAAGACCCTATGGTGGCTGACATCAGAGTTACTATCTAGAAGAAGCCTGAAAATGAGAATAGGAAGCAGTAATGTCTCTCATTTTGGGTCCTTTTTTTTCTGCAATTTTTTTTTGTACAGCAATATTATCTCTAATGATTCCCAAGTGGTTTGAATAGAAACATTTTTTATTAATGTAATAACTTCCTTGTTCTGCATAGAGCAGGTTGAGTGCCCTATCACATTGTAGGACTATTTCAGCTAATGAATCTATTGATAGATCTGGAACTATTTATCTCTAAAAGGTACTTTTTTGATAATGAACCTGGAGGCCAGCATGACTCCTGCTATGCCAAAAGGCACTATAGGTAGCCATTTTGTCCCCCTTTGCCAGGGAGTTTCCTTTGAACCCAATATTCCAGCCTTTTTTGAGGATAATGGGTGATGTACTCTCTTTTGTAACTATTTCCTGATGAAATTAGAACATTGTTGTCGGGGTCCAGAAAGACTGGAATGTTAGTCAAAGGCCAGAAGGGGATTAGGGCAATGGGGTATTCATCAGATGCACATGGTTAACTGACCCAGCTTAAGAAACAGGGAACAATCACATTGGCTAGACTGGTTCACCATCAGCTTTTAGCAAGTCCAGGGCTCTCCAGTTTTGTAGGACTAGCAGGGGTTGGTATGGTGTAGATCACTCTTGGAGCAGTGTGTAGTCCTCAGCTGATTCCTGTATGATGTTTCTTAGCCAAGTGGAAATCTCCTGGGACAGATATAGATTAAGGGTAGAAGTTAAAGTCAAGAAACTTAAAGGGAATCTTACATTTAGAACTTCCAATCTCAGTGTCCTGGTAGTTGGGGGAGGGGAGGAGTCCTAAGTCTTTGTGAGAGGTGGATCCAAGTCTTCTGACTCCCTCGACTTCCTGAAACTTACATGATTGTTTTTTGTTTATAAAAGAGATAAAAGTTTTGAATATATTAACATTATCATTGTTTGTAATCTGTATTAAAATCTACATTACAGAAAAAGCAGCTAACAGGTGTCTATAAAACAGCTGGAGTAAACTCATGCCTTTGAGTCATAGCAAAAGCTATGGCTTTGGGCTAAAAAATCATGAACATTCTTTTCTCTTCCCAGAGGGCTGGATATATGGATTGGACAGAGATGTGTTTAGCCCAATGAGAAGGACCTTTAAGTCTATACTTAGAAGACAATCAAAAGAAATTTAAAATCTTGAGCTTGTGATTATGATGTAGTTAGTACTTTACCATCTTATCATAACTTCACTGATCAATGTTAAATCTCTGAACTTTTGAAACCTTAGTATAACAATAGCATAGAGAGGGAAAGAAATCTGAAACATTTCTTATTTTTCACGTACCTTAAATAACTTCCTTAGACTTTTATAACTTGCATTTACACATCTTAAAATACTTTTTTTTAGATCTTCACAACTTAAGCTTCAAACCTTTTTATTTCCATCTAATCATTTACCATGAGGCACAAGTAGTTAGTTACTGAGAACAGTCATTGCAAAACAAGTTCTTTTTTCTTTTTTTGAAATAAAAGAATAGTAAAAAGTTACATCTGAGACATGTTTATCCTTTAATATGAAGCCCATTAGCAAGGTAAACCTGTCTGCCTTTCTCAGCAGGAGGCCTAGTAGCTCTAGAAAAATCAAGGCTTTATTTTTACATATAAAGTGAACTACCAAGGTAGCTGCAGTCTTGGGAGAGGAGCTGGTTGCCTGTTGCTGCCAAAGGGACAAAGCTACAGTTAGTTATCAACACCACCAGAGATCTGAGAAGGATAAATTACAGCAGGAAGTATAGACCAAATGGCCTTTGTAGCAATTAAAATGACAGAGACTTACCTGCTACCTGGGAGGCTCCTGCAGTCTCACTGCACTGCGGGGCAGAGGTTGGAGGTCTTTGGCTGTCACACAGGACAGCATTGCATCTCCAGTTGCTGCACAGGAAAGCGTAGGCCTTTGGCTGCCAGTCTCAGAAGGTCTGAGAGCTTTTCCTGTGGACAAAGAACTTGGAAAAATTGGCCTACTTTGACTTAGAGTAGACAGTCAACCAACAGTGTCCACAGTTTGTGCAGGGCCCTGGCAGCTGGGGAGGCATGAGGAAGTTTTTCTCAGTGGTTAGCATCACCACAATCCAGGTCTATGCCCAATTTGTTTTTGTTTTCTTTGGAGACCTTAGGGTTGCTTCTAGGATCTGGCATTTTTGTCTATCACAGGAAGCCTTTTCCCATTAAACATTTTAAATGCCAGATTCATCAGATCTCTGAAAAGTTTTGAGTGCCATCTAGTAAGTGTACTTGATTTCATTGGGTATGGTGGTGCATGCCTTTAATCCTAGTACTTAGAAGGCAGAGGCTGGTGAATCTCTTTGAGTTTGAGGTGAGCCTGGTTTACAAAGTGAGTTCTAGGACAGTCAGGGCTACACAGAGAAACCCTGTCTTGAAAAATAAAACAACAACAAAAAAGTGTACCTGATTTCAAATTAAATTTACTTTTTGTTGTTATTACTTGCTTTAGGCTTAACCTTGAAAACATAAAAGACACTAAGTAAATCGTATTCCTATAATTAATTACATTAGTACTTTGCATGATTACAAGTATAGTTCTGAACACATTAAAGAATTTGATCATTTATGACTATTAGCTTGCATATCTTAATCATCTTTAACAGTTTACTATAAGTCAGTGGCTTTTATAGGATTAAGATTTGCATTTTTATCCCTGCTAGGTTTAGTTTTAAAAAAGAACAATTTTTGAATTAAAGCCCTTTTAGTATCAAAATAAAACTTTAAATCATATATATAACCCATAGAGAGACTGGCAACATTGCTTTCCTGGTCCTTGCATAGTGCACCATTACAGAATATCACAGTTTCTTGTATGACTTAGTTTATCAAAATAGCTAAAGCTTAACAAAATTAGCAAAGACAAAGAAGCTAGACATACATTCTCAAGTCGGTCTCTGCTAGCCTAAATAGAACTTAGGAAGGAGAGACATTCAATAGACTCTTTGCCAGATTGGTTAGATCACTGTCTTTGCTGTATCATATGATAGGAACATCCCAGTTTCTAGTGTTTAGTGTTTGGTGTTCATAGCTATGGCCCTAACTCATTTATTTATTTTTACTAATCTTTTAAAGATTACATATTAATAAAGACATTACAATATAACCTGTTTTATAAACTTAAAATGTCCCATAGCCTTATAAATTTAAATATTTAAAAAAATCTAGTTATTTTTATTTTTTTAAATTTTCATTTATTGTGGAAATTTGTGACTCTAACAATAATGTTATTTCATCAAAATCCCAAAGCTAATTGCAGTTAGGTACAAGACTGTGCTCATAAAAATACCACTGGGACTGAGGATTGACCATTCCCTAGTCAGATTGATGAGAGCAGGAGGAAGAAAGTGGTCAGGCTGGAAAGGGACGCCAAAGTGGTAATTCCAAGAATGTCACTGCTGGAGGCCAGGAATGGCAGAAGAGAGTTGTGTTTTCCAGTTTCTTGTTATCTCTTCCCCTACTCTGAAAGGTAAAATGAGGAATTGACAGAAAACTAAGGTTTTTGGTAACACTCCGGAATTTCCTTTTAAAAAAGTTTAAGCTCTCTCAACTGTGGGCACCTACAATATAAAAAAATAACTTCAGTACCCTTTCTTTTTTACTTCAAGCGGGATGGAGCAGGGCACAGCCACAGTCTAGACAAGGCAAAACCAAAGTCCAGCAATGCAAGCAACTCCATGCTCAACATCTGGATTCGCTCACCATCTTCTGGGGCTTCTGAAAGGGGCTTGGGTTACATCTCTAGCCCCACCATCAGCAGCACACAAAACCTGTCTTCTAGGTCCCAGGTGGCTCCATCACATTGTGGCTGTTGTTCCTGGTGGCTATCCCATGGCACCAGCATCTCCCAAACTGCTGGGGTCCCTCTCTTGGGCTCTCTTTAAGAACTCTAGCCCTGCCACACACTGCCAAGCCTCAGCTGTTCTCCATGACCCTTTCATGCTTTTAAAACCAATGTCACTTAGGTGAATCTTCCATTACAAAGTTTGGATGTCAGCATGAGGTACATTTTTCTATATAAATGCATATTAAAGCTGCACTGCATATAATGATATTATGTTATATGCACTGTACACAAGTACAGCTTTAATACCTTATTATGCAACCATTGTTTTTAAATCCTGTCTTTCTAAACCTTGTTTTTATGACTTTGTTTTTGGGACAAGAATTATCATACAAAAATCCATCCTGATCCCAAACACCTGGGAAACCTGTTGTTGCCTCCTAGGTTGGAAAGACCATGTGGTTACTTACCTTTAATCAAGGTGGCAGTGAAGTTACATGGCATCCACCTTTTTTAATCCTAGCAATGATGGCTGCCAGTCATGTGGCTGCCTCCATCCCAGTGGGGGACAGTAGCTAAGATGGTGGGAAACTACATCTTGCTTATACCCCAAGACGGTGTCACACCACATGGTTCCTTCAAGGTTACCTATATATATATATATATATATATATATATATATTTAACTATCAACCCCTGTATTACAAGTTTTAAGTTAACTTTTTTTTTGTTACAGATTTTTAACCCTACCCAATAAACTTACAGATCTTTAGGTATAGAAAATTCACATAGTAGTCATTTGAATCTGGAGATAAGGCTTATATCTTAAAAAGTTTTAGCGAGTTAAATGAAACCAGTGGTGTTGTGGTGTTTAGCTGTTTTGCTTTCCTCTTTTTTCCCTGTTACTAAATCAGGTGGCTCACCTGACAAAGGACAGAGAAAAGACTTTGAAATAAGCATGCTTTGCTCTAGAGAGGGAGAACCCAAACCCAACTCCAGAGCCAGCTTTTCAATAAAGCAGAACAGCATAAAATAACTTTAATATTATCCACACTCAAAAGACATTTGAATCCGTACTAAACCAAATCCAGTGACCAAAAAGCTCAGAGATAAGAAATTCTGAACCCTAGCCATCAAAGCCACCATGGCAAGTGTGTAAGTGGTGGCTGGTGGCCAGAAGCAATGGCAGGGACAACAAAAACAAAGCCAATAGACACAGAACATAGAGAGCCCATGTGCTCAAAGGAGGGCAGTCAGAAACAAAACATGTGGTGGCAACCATCATTCATACAGTCAACTGAGCCTGACCCATTTCTGCCTCGGCTCCTATATCTGCAACAAAACTTACAGACACACCAGAAATCACAGACCCATCCACATACACAAAACCTACAGACAAAACTTTACATTTAACTAGGCCCGATTGATTTCCATTTTGGTTCCCAGTATCCAAACAATGAGAATCATGCAGGTGTTATGATGTTTTTGCTTTTTGCCCTGGAGAGGAGAATATTGGCTCCTGTTGAACTCCACATCCTAGATTGGGATCCCAACAGAACCAGATGTCACAGAAAATTACTATAACTTATCAGGGAAGGCCTCCATAAGTGCTTGCTGTTTTTCTCACATGACAGTTCACTCTGATAGTCTGTGAAACCAAAAGCATGCCTTGGAGCCTTGGAACATCTCAACGTGCATCTCATGAGGCTGCCCTTTAGCCCTGGAGTCCTGGAGTAATGTCCAGCTTTAGAATTTGGGTGGGTGGTCTAATCTTGCTGGGGCCTCCAAAAATGTTAATCCCACCAGATGAGAATAAGACCACTATCACAATTTTTGAGCCAATTTTTAAGCAAGCTTTATTAAATACTGGCCAGGACAATGGACACTGGCAAGGTTGATACCAAGGATTCCCAGAGTATGATGTGAGAATTCCAAGAGAATTACACTAGTCAGAGGCTTATAAAGGCAAACCCCACAAGGCTACATATGACCCACCTTCATCCAATCAGGAGCTACATACATCCTGGTGTAGTTTATGCCTACAAACCTCCTGCCTTGATGTGATCAAGCACATTTTGTGCAGTTGGGGCAACCAAGCTTCTTTACAGAAGTGAAAACATGTGGCTTGTTATTTCATGTGAACGACAGCTGCCACCAATATTACAGGAAGTTGCCTGTCCTTGGGCAAATGGAGCTTACAGGTTAGAGGCATTTTTATTTTATGGATCTCTTAAGCACAGTAGTTTAAGCTTAACCCTCATAAGAGAGAGGAGAGTCAGTGTTTTTTAAAGTGATTTATTTATTTTTATTTTTTGTGCATCGATGTTTTGCCTGCATGTATATCTGTGTGAGGGTGTTAGATCCCCTGGAACTGAAGTTATGGACCGTTGTGAGTTGCCATGTAGGTGCTGGGAATTGAACCCAGGTCCTCTAAAAGAGCAGCCAGTGCTCTTAACCATTGAGTCATGTCTCCAGTACAAGAGTCAATTTGTTTTCTTTGAACTTTTGTACTATGCTTTTTTTTTTTTTGGTTTTTTGAGACAGAGTTTCTCTGTGTAGCTTTGTGCCTTTCCTGGAACTCGCTCTGGAGACCAGGCTGGCCTCAAACTCACAGAGATCCGCCTGCCTCTGCCTCCCGAGTGCTGAGATTAAAGGTGGGTGCCACCAACCGCCTGGTGTACTATGCTTTTA
Organism: Peromyscus melanophrys; assembly: GCA_902168415.1. NCBI lineage: Eukaryota > Metazoa > Chordata > Mammalia > Rodentia > Cricetidae > Peromyscus > Peromyscus melanophrys. The sequence continues at coordinate 24,810 of CABHPR010155444.1, read as the reverse complement.
TGTTAAGTAATGAAACTTGATGTGCTGTGGGATGTTCTCTATGCTGTGAATGTGTTGCTCTGATTGGTTAATAAATAAAGTGCTGATTGGCCAGTAGCCAGTCAGGAAGTATAGGAGGGACAAAGAGAGAGGAGAATTCTGGGAAGTGGAAGGCTGAGTCAAGAGATGCTGCCAGCCACGGCCATGAGAAACATGATGTAAGATACTGGTAAGCCACAAGCCACGTGGCAAGATATAGATATATCGAAATGGGTTAATTTAAGATGTAAGATCTAGCTAGCAAGGAGCCTGAGCTATTAGGCCAAACAGTTTTAATTAATATAAGCTTCTAAGTGATTATTTTATAAGTGGGGACTGCGGGGGTTTGGTGGGACTTGGAGAGAAACTCCAGCTACACTGATGTCTTTCATAATTTCTTTCTTGCTGTTGTCCTAGTCTCATTACCTGTTGCTGTGATGAAATACCTGGCAAGAGCAACTTAAGGGAGAAGGGGCTGATGTGACTCACGATTCTAGGGAGTCAGTCAAGTGATGACAAGGCAAAAGGACCTTGAAGTAGTCACATCCATAGTTGCGAGAGCAGAGAACAGCGATTAAGCGCATGTATGCTGGTGCTCGGTTTGCTCTCTCCACTTTTAGACAATCCAGAATCCCCTGAGTAGGGAAAGATGCCCTCCACACTGGATGGGTCTTCTCACCTCTATTAATATAATCAAGATTATCCCCCACAGACATGTCCATAGGCCAACCTGACCTAGATAATCCCTTAGTGAAACTTTCTTTTCAACTGTTTCTAGATTACATATCAAGCTGACGATTAAAATTAATCATCACATCTATCTATGCTTTGGTAACTGCATTAGTTTCTTGGTGTTATTATAGGGAAAGAGTAGGCCAGACTCAGTGTTTTATATCAGCAAAAATTGATTGTGTCATGTTTCTGGAGCTAAGTGTCCAAAATCAAGGTGTCATAGGACTGCACTCTCTCTGATGTCACTAGAAAAGAGTCCTTCCTTGCCCTACTAGCTTCTGGTTGCTTGTCAGTGGTAGTAGCTCTTGGCTTTTTGCCATACAACTCTGGTCCCAATGCAATCTTCTCTCAGTGTGTCTGCACATCTTCTTCCTTCTGTGCTTGTCTGTGCTAAGATTTTTTTCTTTTTTTTTCCTTTTTTGTTTTCTCTTGTGTGCTAAGATTTTTATATTTCTTCTTCTTCTTCTTCTTCTTCTTCTTCTTCTTCTTCTTCTTCTT
>CABHPR010155444.1:0-23552 GCA_902168415.1 Peromyscus melanophrys | reverse complement strand
TTCTTCTTCTTCTTCTTCTTCTTCTTCTTCTTCTTCTTCTTCTTCTTCTTCTTCTTCTTCTTCTTCTTCTTCTTCTTCTTCTTCTTCTTCTAACCTTTGAGGGGCATATTTAATGGTTTTGAGATTATAATACAGTTACACAATTTTTCTTGTTCCCTTTCCTCCCTCCACCTACTCCCATGTACTTTGCCCCCATCCTCTCTTTCAAATTTGTGGCCTCTTTTTCTTTAATAGACATGATAATATGGAAAGGGGAAAGCTCAGGAGGCCTCAACCCTAGACAAAGAGCTACAGGCAACTAAGGAAGGCTGAGAGCAGGAGAAATAGTCTTCCCTACTGAAGACCACAACAGACTGAACAGTCAGCCACTGAAAACATACATACAAATAACAGTGTATGGACTGAGAATGACTTTTCTTTTTATATTTGTGTTGCTTGTCTTTAAGTAGGGTTTAGCAAATGACCTAATGTTAACTAGATTACTTGTGCAAAGAATCAAATAAGGGTCTTGGGTTAAGATGTTAACATATGTTTTTTTGAAGGAAACAAAACGTCCCCACTAGAGATATTTATAATGATATGTACAGATAAACATTTAGCAAACAAGATTTTATTAGTTTCTTCCCTGTGAATGGAATTGTTATCTCAATCCAATTTATTTGCAATTTACTCTTAAACGAGTCTACTGAAGAATGTGTCATGTTGTCTTTTCATAAATTAATGGCCAGATATCATAATTTTGAGTCCATGCATTCAAAATAATTTTAAAAATTGCCTTATGTCTTTTCTGAATATAGATCTAAAATGGACTTTATTTGGAGTGTGAGAGGCATATTTGATCTACAGGGTTGGAGGTGTTTTCTATCTTAATAGTTTTGATTTTGTCTTAGGATCTCCTCCCACCAGGATTGTCCAATAGAAGGTTTTCCAATGTTTGTCATGCAAAAGAATGAATACATTAGTGAACAACAATGGGCTGATCCATTAGATAATTGCAGTGGTAACCCACAGGCAGCTGGAAAGTTGGCTCTGAGACATTAGAAAGACATGAGGGCTGGGCATATAGATTTATCATATTCCTTCCTGGGAAGATAGAGAAAATCAAGATCACCTGGGATTAGAATACATACTGTGTTAAAGAGAGAAGAACATAGGAAGTAGGCTTAGTTTTGGGAAGCAGGTAAGATATAGCTGTCACTTATGGATGGAAGCAAATCAAGAAGAGAGCAAAAACAATTCCCACAGAATAATGTGTTTATTGGTTTTCTTCCTATCTTCACCATTAGGGTTTCTGAGATGTTCTTCCAACTGAAAGAAATGAATGACAAAGTATCTTTTATAAAAGACTCCCTACTATCCTTGGACAGCCAGGTGGGACACCTCCAGGATCTCTCGGCCCTGACTGTTGACACCCTAAAGGTCCTTTCAGCTGTTGACACGTTGCAAGAAGATGAGGTTCGTCTGGCCAACAGAAAGAATTCTACTTGTAGAAAACGTCCCCATAGCTGGACCAATGTCATCTGTGCAAATGTTCTAAGCAGCATGGAGGGCTGTGAAAAGAAGAAATTTCAGTACTATAGCATGCCCCCTTCTTTGCTGCGGAGTCTTGCTAGAAGCCAGCTTCCCCCAAGAGGGCAGAATGGTGCCCTCTTAGATATTACACATGGTAAGAGAGAGGCCTCATATGTAAGAGAAGAACAGGAGGAACAAGAAATTGAATCAAGGACAGTTGCTTCTGGGGTGTCTCATGTCAGACAAGCACACTCTAAGTATGGCCAGTTTCTTCTGGTCCCATCTTCTGAAAAGCAAGTTCCTTTGTCTTTGGAAAAACCCCCACATGTTTTCAGATCGTCTGAGGAGGCCCCCATAGATGGCCTGGCACTGGAACATGTATGTCAACATGATATCACCATCCATCTGCCTGTGCAGACCCCTGCTGCCTCCCACCAAGCATTGGTAGCAGAACACAAGGAACAGCATGAGGCAGTCACACAGATGTCAGACAAATATGACAAGGCAGAAGAAGATCCACTCACGCTTAGTGGCATGCCTGCTCCCACGACAATGACTTCTCTTCCTTCCCGAGCCATCAGCATGCAAGCCGAAGGTGGATATGTGAATTGGGCGTTTTCAGAAAGTGATGAAACTGGTGTGTTTAGTTTTAAGAAAAAGTGGAAAACTTGCTTGCCCTCCACTAGCAGCAGTGACTCCATTCCAGGCAGAGAATGCCCCCTGCAGAGAGGAGGCAGGTCCAGACTGCATAACTCAAGAAGACTGGCCCAGAGTAGTGAGCGCTCAGTGGTGGCAGGGCCATGGACCCAGCCAAGAAGATCTTTTTGGATCAGTCCTCTCTGTAGAGACAGACCTCTCCTTAGGAGTCACAGTTTTAGGTTGCACAAGGAGGAGAAACTGAGGAAGATCTGGAAGAACAACAGTAAGGAACAAATGTTTTAAATTTTTTTTATTTTTTTCTCGCTCATTTTCTTAGTTTTTATTTTCAAGCTTTTCATGCAGTGTATTTTGGTCACACTCTCTTTCATCTCCTAACCTCCTCTCAGATTCCCCCACCCCACAACTTCATGTTCTTTCTCTCTCCAAAAACAAGTACACAAACAAAAACAAAAAAACAAAAAGCTCAAAACAAAACAAAAAGCATACACACACACACACACACACACACACACACACACACACACACACACACACACACACACAAATCATGGCGTTGTTTGCGTTAGCCAATTACTCCTGACCATGGGGCTCGCCCTGCCTGGGGTCCACTTGATTTAGCCGTGTCACTCCATTGGAGCAAAGTAATTCTTGCCCTGTCTCTCAGCAGCTATTGATTGCAATAGCTTCTTGGTTAAGGGTGGAACTTAGTGTCCACTTCCCCTTCTTACTGGCATGAACTTGTGTAGGTCCTGTGCACACTGTCACAGTCCTTGTGAATTCATATGTGCATCAACCCTGCTTTGTCTGGAAAGCACCGTTTGGAGTCATCCATAATCTCTATTTACCACAGTTTTTTTTTCCACCCTCCCCCCTTTTTTTCTATATTGATTCCTGAATCTTGAGGGGTGAGGTGTGATAAAGACATCCATTTATGGCTGGGTTGGGTGAGGAGCAAACATTTTAAAAAGTGTGGTCATTTTCATTGTTACTCTTCTGAAAATGCCTGGGATTATTGAGGATAGCATCATTCTTCTCATTATCCCCGCCCCCTCTTTAAAACAAAATTGTCTCTGTATACGGCCTTCAGCATTCACATGCACACCATTTCTCTTCCAGGCCATTCAAGATCCTCAGAGACAGGGTCAACATGGATCAAAGCAAAACTCCTCACCAAGAACAGGAGTCTGTCCAAGAAGAAGACGAGGACTCAGGGACTGCAGGTGCCAGTAAGTATTCCTCCCTTTGTACTTTAGGGTTTGAGCAACTGAGTTAGTGGCATCTCCGCTTGGCTCCTGTTGTGAACACACAATAACATTGTACAGGGAAGACTGAAGACATACATTTTGAGTTGTTTATCTCCTCACAAGCTGAAAGCCGGTCAGGTTGTTTCCAGTTTGGGCTAGTCTAAGAGAGCCTGAGTGAACATTTGTGTATAAGTTCTTTCATGAACATTTGTTTTAATTTCTCTTTGGCAAGTCCTTGGGAGAGAGTGAGGAATGCCAGCATCCTGTGGTGTGTGATTGTTAGCAATGCCAGCACATGGCTTTCTGTGTCCATGTATGGTTTGTGAGTATACCAGCTGTTCTGCTTCCACATCTGTCTGCATGAAGCTCAGTCTTAATCTCGGGTGCACTGGTGGCCCTGTAGTGTGCACCGTTGTGAGGTTAGTGAGTATTGACTCAGGCTCCTAGGAGAACTTCCATGTGTTCGTCTGGACTCATCTGTCTGGGCCGTTTATAGAATGTAGAACTGGATTTGTTTGCTGACTGTGAAGTTGTGAACTCTTGCTGTGCGTTCTAGTCTGTTGTTGGGTGTTTTTGTGAACCCCCTTTCCCACTGACATGTTATCCCTTGTTCTCATAACTGTTGTCAGATGTACGGAGATTTATTTTTTAAATTTTGATCAAATATTCGATTTTTTCCTTCTGTAGCTAAAGGTTTGCTTTTCCTTCCTTAACCCAAGATATCATGAAGACTTTGCATTTTGTTTTCAGATAGAATTCCTAATACTTTTAGTTTCAACAGTAGCTCTAAAGCCCATTTTAAGGTAATTTTTGTATATGGGGATAGGAAAGGACTGAATTTTCTCTCTGATATGAATATCAAAAAATTCTGTCATTTTTTGGTAAAAATGTGACTTTTTTTTTCTGTTGAATTACCTTAACATTTGTCAAAAGCTAATTGACTATACAGACCCACACAGTGTATGTGGCTCTATTTTGGTCTATCTCCATGCCAATACTAAATCTATCTCAACTACCGAAACTTTATAAGTTGTGAAATCATGCATAAAAGAAATCCTTCGTTTTTCAAGAAATGATTTGGCTATTTTATGTTCTTTGCATTTACATATAAATTTAGTCTCAGATTTTAGTTTTTACACAGAAGCCTTCTGGGATTTGGAACAGAATTGCTCTGAATCTGCATGCCAGTTGTGGAAAAATTGACATCTTATCCACAGTTAGGTGTCTGATCTATTGGAAGTGATATATGTCTAGCTAGAGGTTTTTTTTTAACCTTTTCTCAGTAATTCTTTGTAGTTTTTAGAATTCAGGTCTTGAGTATCTCTTGTTACATGTGTATCTAAGAATTGAAAATACATATCAAAGTTTTAAAATTTATTGTAATTGTAGTTACCTTAAAACAGTAAATTTCTCTCTCTCTCTCTCTCTCTCTCTCTCTCTCTCTCTCTCTCTCTGAGTATGTGAGTGTGTGTGAGTGTGTGTGTGTGTGAGTGCGTGTGAGTGTGTGTGTGTGTGTGTATGTGTGTGTATGTGTAAAACCTTGGTCTTATATTTCACAATTTTGCCAAACTCACTTTTGCTTTTGAAAGTTTTTTGATGATGTTTTATTTAAGTGATGATATTCATGATGCTGTTTTGATTCTTAATTTTCAATCTGGACATATTAACTTTTTTTGCCTGATTACACTGGCTAAAACACTTAGTGTTAAAGAGAAGTGGTGGAAGTGGGCATCTTTCCATTTTTTTTCCTTTGAACTATAATGGAGGCAGAACCAGGACCTTTGTGTTTTCTTTTACTGCTCCTGGAAAGTGCTTTGTCTTTTGTCTTTAAATATGATTTTTGTCAATATTATTGTGTACCAGTTTAGATGGTTTTCTTCTTTACCTTGTTAATTGATTTTATAATTATATAAAACTCTATATATAACTCTAAATTTATAATTTAGAGTTAAGATTTTGAGCATTAAACCAGCATTACTGGGGTAAACGCCACTTGTCCACCTATGTACATTTACACATGATATTAATTTTGCTAGTCTTTTTGCACCTGTGTTGGGGCATTGTCCTTAGTTCCTTTATTGTCATAGCTTTGGTTTGGGTATCAGAATTATCCCAGGATCATTGTCTACATCGGGTGTATGTCTTCAGTTTTTTTTTTTGTGAGTTTGTAAAAAGTTGATAATCTTTCAACATTACATATTCAGTTGAATTACCCAATAAAACCATCCTTGTGGGAAAGTTTTTAACTACATATTAAGTATCTGTAACAGTCATAGGACTCTATAGATGATCAAATTCTTAAGCGGTTTTTTGACCGTTTCTGTATTTAAAGTCTTTATCCATTTTGTTTAATGTTTCCTGTACATCTCTGCTCCTGGTAACTTGGGACATCTCTTCCTTTCTACTTGGTTAGTTGGGCCAAGGGTCTGTGGATCTTACTAATTGGAATAGTGTTATTTCTGATAGCTCCTGCTCCCCTGCCCCTCTCTCCGGCTCTGTCTTTGAGACAGGGCATCACTATGTGTTCTGGCTGGCCTGGAACTCATGTTCTTCCCACCTCAGTGCCCCAGAAGCTGGGCTGACAGGTGTGTTCTACCTGCCTCCTTGTGATAGTTTCTTGTTGCTGTTTTCCTGTTGCATGAAGGACCTGTAGTGACACCATCTCTTAAATTCTGAACGTTTGAATTTATGTTTCCTTTCTTTGTTTTATAACCAGTCTGGCTGCAGGTTTTTATCTGTTTTGTTAATTTTTTTTTCTTTTTGAAAAACCAACTCAATTTTATTGATTTTTCTTTGAATTCAATTCTGTTTCCTTTGTTCAATTTACTTTGGATTTGACTTGATTTTCTCTTTCTAGTTTAAGTTAGAAAATTTGGCTAATGATTTGGGAATTTCAAGTATTTAAAAAGAGTATTTTAATTTATTCACTGACAATTTCATACATGTAAATATTTTAACTTCTATTTTTGAATATAGGCATTCAAGTGCGCATGGTCAGGTCTGACAAACTCTAGGGTTATTTTCATGTTAGTCCAGTGACTTTTAAATATATTGTCAGAATGACAATATATTTTCAAGAGTTCATCTTTCATGCTCTTCATGTGTTGTTTTATTATCTTTTTCATTTACATGTATTTTTTTCTGAATAGACTGGTGCTTAAAAGATACTCAGCTCTCTTTGTTACAATAGTAAGAAGCATTGAAGGCTTTTTATTACTATTTAATCTCCTTATTTGTTCTGGGTCTGTTTAACTTGTTGGTCATTTATTATTGGCTTAACATCAGTGGTTTGCATGAGTCTAGAAATTTGTCTATTTTTGCTATTTTCTACTTAGTGTAGTATAGGTTTTTAAAGCATTATTTTCTAATATTCTGAATTTCTTTGGTGTCTGTTGTAATATTTTCCTGATCATTTTAGCTTCTGTTAAATTGGGTTCTCTCTTTCTTTCTTTCAGTTAGTTGGGCCCAGGGTCTGTCAATCTTGTTTACTTTCTCAAAGAACTAGCTCTTAGATTAATTGATTCTTTGTATTATTTTCTTTTTCATTAATTTTTGCTTTGATTTTTTATTATTTCTTTCAATCTACTGTTTCTTGTTTGTTCTTGTTTTTCCAAATGCTTAAGTTGTATCATTAAGTCATTTATTTGTGTCTTTAAAATTTTTTTAATGCCAGTGCTTGGAGCTATAAATTTTCCTGTTAGGACAGCTTTTACGGTGTCCCAGAGTTTTTTTTTTTTCTTTTTTTAAATGTGTTTTGTTTTCATTTTCATTTAGTACCAGGAATCTTTTAATTTCTTTTTCATTTCTTTTTGGGCCCATTCGTCATTCAGTAATGTGTTGTTTAATCTTCATGGGCTTGTGTAGTTACTGGGGATTCATTTGGTGTTGATTTTAATCTCTATTGCATTGTGGTCAGAAAGAATAAATGGAATTATTTAAATTTTATGAATTTGTTAAGATTTGTTTTGTATCTCATTATGTGGTCTATTTTAGAGACAATTCCATGAGTTGTTGAGTAGAATGTATATTCTTTGGTATTGGGTGGAATATTCTATAAATATCTATTAAGTCCATTTGATGTACATTGTCAGTTAATTCTGATTTTATTTTATTTTATTTATTTTTTGTTCCGATGACCTATCTACTGAATAAAGTAGGGTACTGAAATTACCCACTATTATTGAGCTGGAGTTTATTTGCATTTTTACATCCAGAATTATGCTTTTTATGAAAGTGAGCTTACCAGCGTTTGGGGCATCGATGTTTAAGATCATAATAAATTCTTGGTTAATTGTTCCCTTGACTAGAATTTCTCTTCTTATTAGTTTTAGTTTGATTTTGATTTTATTAGCTACTAGGATAATGACAGTTGCTTGGAATCTCATTTGCTTGGAATGAGATTTTTTTCGTCTTTTCATTTTTTGACTTTAAGATGATACCTACTTTCAAGGTAAACTGAGTTCCTTGTAGAAAACAGAAAGATGGATTTTGTTTCTTAATCCATTCCACTAACCTTAGGTGAATGGGGAGTTGAAGCCATTGATATTTACACTTATTATTGATAGGTTGATTGATATAATTTTGTTATTGTTATCACTGCTATTTTGCTATTTGTGGTGTTAGCCCTATTTTGTGTTTCAGTAATTATAGCTTTGCTCTTTTTCTATACTCTCTTGGATGCTTCAGCCTGGAGTATGTCTTCAGCCTGGAGTATGACTTCCACAATTCTTTGTAGGGCTGGTTTGGTGGACATGAATTCTTTTAGTATGTTTGTATTTCCAACTATGATGGATAGTTTTGCTGGTGCAGTGTTCTGTGTTAACATCTGTGATCTTTAAGAACTTGAAGTACATTATTCCTCACTCCTCATCAAAAAAGCTTTTGTATGAAGTAGACTAAAGCCATTATAGAAACCCATAACTGGTCAAAATGCAGAGAACAACTGAGCATGGGGTGCCCAGCCCCAGCCTATAGATATTGTCAACAACACAACCCCAACACCTAACTCTTAGGGAATATTTTAGAAGAGGGAGCAGAAAGGTTATAGGAATTAGAGGACCAAGATGTCTTCTGTGAGACAGTATCTTCTTGCATCTATAATCTCAAAAATATTGTTGCCTAAACAAGACCTGCACAATGACATCAGTTGATAGGTCAGTGTGGATGGAGAATATCTCACAAGGCCCTACCCCTAGATGGAGAGGTATGGGCAATTAATGATTACTAAGAGAGGGAGAATCAGTTTTCTCCAGGGACAAGTCCTCAATAAGTAATCCAACTGGTCGTTACTTACAGATACATATATGAGCAACACTAAATGGACTCAGTGTGTTGTATACATACATATATATGTATATATATATATATATATAACAACAGTTAAAGAAAAAGTCATGAGTTTGAGAGGAATTGGAGGCATGCGAGGAATTGGAGGTTGGAAATGATGTAAATATAGTTAGTAGTCATGTGTACACCTTCCCCAAATTAAGTTAAAAAAGAAACAGAAGCAATGAGACAAGATGGAGGCAGTTATGTAAAATCTTCTGTTAGGGGGAGAGTTAGCTTGATAAGGAAGGCTACTCTCTCAGAAAATGCTGTTGGAATACCATGGGATAAGCATTTAAAGAGATTTATTTTAGAATATTTGAAATGGTCTGGTTCAACTAGGAATTCCACCAGAGCTCAAGTACTCAAAATTTCATTCATTTATTGCTTTGAAATTTACCAATTTGCCTGTTGTCTCTCCCTGGGAAAGATGTAAGACAATCATGGTATACCGGTTATCTATTCCTTCAATGTTGGAGACAATGAAGGATGGAAATAGTTTCTAAGTTCTAAGAAACTAGTTTCTAAGTTCACACACGTTCTGATGGGACAGAATTCCAATGCAAACACTTTGAATTGAAATCTTTCCCTCTCTCTAGATCAGTAGATTTTGAAATGTGATCTCCAGTCAGCGGCATGAGCTTCCCCTGGGAAGGCATTAGATATCTGAATCTCATCTCTCCCCTAGACTTTCTGAATAGAAATCGTGAGGGTGCAGGCCAGTGACTGTTCCTGAGCCCTGAGTGATTCTGATGCTTATTCAGTTCCCACACCACATTCTGGTTCTTAATCATGACCACAAAGGGAAGGTACACAGATGTGTGTATACTGCTAGCTTGAATGATGGGGTTTGTACGTGTCCCAAGTAATTCAGAATGTGGTCAGTTCTAATCACTGTCTTCCACTGTGTGTGTCTATAAACATAATGTAAAATATTATCAGATTAGCGACATAGCGTTCCTACAAGTCCCTTTCTCTCCAGGTGATAACGATCAATGCCTGCTATCAAAGTGACCATTTGAATCCGGAGCCAGGAGAAACAAACTCCACAGGAGGGTACGGCAACAACTGGCTCACTGTGTCCAACTTCAGCCAGATAAGTATGTGCTTGGGTAGTCTTGAACCTCAACATCTGGCAGAAGCCTCTAGGGCACCTAGGACAGTAGTTCTCAACCTGTAGGTCCCAACTCTTTTGGGGTGTCAAACAACCCTTTCACATGGTCACATATCAGACTTCCTGCATATCAGATATTTACATTATGATTCATAACTAGCAAAATTACAGTTATGAAGTAGCAACAAAATAATTTTATGGTTGGGAGTCATCCTGACATGAGAAACTGTGTGAAAGGGTCACAGCATTAGGAAGACTGAGAACCACTGGTCTAGGGGGTGGTGTTTAGAACACTGGTGTTTTCTGATCTTCTTTTGTTTAGAGATGAAGTAAGGAGATGGCAAAACCATCTACGGGGAACAGTTCTTTTCTGCTTGTAATGCTTATAGAAGGGACAAAATTTCATTTGCTTAAAGGAAATTGCTGTCAGGATATGGAAAGGAAATATTCAAACTCAGATAATCTCTTATAATCAAAGAGTGTTTCCCCTAAACTGGGGTCCATCAGTCTGACTTATAGGGAGGGGAGTTTGTTTAATTTTCAGAACCCTTAAAATTCATGCAACACTGGTAAGGATCAGTAGGTCAGCCATGATTGGTTATTGATTGTGGCCCACATGGGGTGTTTATATGTGGACAGGTGTCCCTTAAGATTAATGAGATGTGTGGGGAAGAGCTACAAACAAGGCTTAGCATGAGAAATAGTGTGAGATAAGGAAGATCGTGAGCAGAAACATACACAAATGCAGCTTTGAACATTGTGCACTGGAATTCCTTAAAAAAAAAAAAAGAGGAAATAATGTGATCAAGGACACACACACACACACCCATTTGAAATGTCTTAAGACACTAAATTTAAAGCACTGGTACATACTGTAAGGTCCTGTACTTCTTTATAAACTTCCTTGCTCAGATGCTCTGTGGTCCTCAACTAAGTGGTAATTTTTCACGTCGACCCCAACCCCTGCCCTCCCCAGGGGACACTAGGTAAAGTCTGCAGACATGCTTTGTTGTCACAATAAAGCAGGGGGTACTCTTGGTATCGAGTGAGAAGGGACCAGGGATGCTGTGAGGCATCCTGTGATACATGGTACGGACTTCAGGACAAAGAATTATCCAGACCAAAACATCCGTGCCAACGTGGGTGAGCCATGTTTGGTATTCAAAATACAGAACCCTTTATGAAGGCAGTGTGAATCAAGTGGACCAAAGCTGGAAGAAGCATTAGAAATGAAATGGGAATGATGCTGATTTACAAGTATGGCTCAGGAGGAGCTTAATTGCCTTACCCTAACTCACAGTTTATATGTATCAAACCCATGCATAAAACATGATTCTAGCTGATGACTCCTTGACAATACCGTGAGTGTGAGGGAGGCTGAGGCAAGAAGATTGTGTCTTCCAGGCCAGTCTGGGCTGAATAGTGAGGACTTTCATCACAGTAAAATCAAAACAAGGCCATAAGCATGCAAAGCAAATACCCTGAGATAAGTCTAGGATGAATCATAGTTATATAATATATTATATATTTCATGAATACTATAGCCTGTGTTTAGTTCTTATTTTTCAGGCTATATTAATTTTAAAAAATGGGTTCACTATGGTATTTTTGCACATGTGTATAAGCTGCTTCAATTGTATACACTCCCGTTACCTTCTCTTGCCACTACTCCCTCTCCTGCTAGCTCCCCTTCCAAAATAGTTCCCTCCTGCTTTCATGCTCTTTCAAATCTAGAGTTCACAGAGGAGAAAACAACATTGGTATATGTCCTACCTTGTCTGCCTTGTTTTGCTTACTATGATGACTTCTGTCCATTTCCCCCAAATAACATCATTTTTCATTCTTTATGCTGAATGAAACCCCATGGTACTTACACTCATGCTCAGATCATACTACATCATTCTTAAATACTTACGTTCTTTCCAGTGAATTTCAGACAGGAAGATATGTGTGTCAGGAGGGTCTAGAGAGGCATTTTGTTCAAAAGAGACACAAGTCCAGGGAAACTGGCTGACCTCAAGGGCCCAGCAGATCTGGTGAGGCCTGGTATCATCTTGAATTGAGAAGCTTTATTGTTTCTTTTGAAACACATGACAAAATAATTGAAAAATTAAGAAAATAAAATTTGGAGAATAGCAAGCTTCTCTCTCTCTCTCTCTCTCTCTCTCTCTCTCTCTCTCTCTTTTTCTGAGTCAGTGTCTCATGTAGCTCAGGCTGGCCTCAAACATAATGTGTAACTTAGAATGACCTTAAACTTCTGATCCTTCAGCCTCTAACTCCTGAATGGTAGGGTTTCAGGTGTGCATTACCATGCCTGGTTTATGCAGTGCTGGGTATTGAACTCAGAGCCCATGCATGCTAAGCACTCTCTCAGGGGATTGAACCTACAACCTATGCATATTAGACACTCTATCAACTCTACCAACCCCGGTTCTCAGGTAGCTCTGTATATTCACAAAATTTCTAAAGAAATTATGAGAGGATAAAACATTTTTCTACAATTTTTAAAATGGTAATACAGTACTGTCATTGAAACTATATTTATTGTAATTTTATCATATGCCAATAGTTTTCTTTGTACTTCTTATATACTTTTCTTATGGCACAAAATCACATGGAAACATATAATTATTGTCTCTTATATTTGTTACAACTCTTAGCTCTGTAGGTACAAGGTGTAAACACAATGAGATAACATCTCTCATTATCCTTTCTAAGAAAATCATAAAAATTAAGCCTGGTAGATAGCATTCATTTTTTTCTGTCTTTTGTTGCTACTTTACTTTTGTGTTTGGTGCCTTATAAAGGAAGGATTATTATTTACAACTAGAATTTCATATATTTTAAAGTATGTGGAGTAGAGTACAAGAGATGGGGAATGTAAAAAAAAAAACTGCTGAATGTGTTTTATAGAAAGAAAACCATTATGGATTATTTAATTCCTGACTTTGATAGAAAAGTAAAAGCTAGGGTGGCTGTGATGGCTCAGTGGGCAAAGTGCTCACTGTGCAAGCCTGAGGTCGTGAGTTCAATCCCCAGCATCTATGAAAGAGTGGAAGGAGAGAAGTGGCTCCACAAAGTTGTCCTCTAACCTCCGTGTGCAAATGCCACATGTGCATGCCTCACAGCAATAATAAACACATTTAAAAAAGAGAAGTAGAAGTTATTATAAATGTGAATGTAACTATAGAAGAATAGAAATAGAATATACAGTTTTCAATCACAAGGGAAAAAAAAAAAGGAAAAATGAAACTTGGTGGAACTTTCCAAAAATAGAGAAAACTATATCTAAGTTTAAATAAATGTACTGTGTCCAGATTTTTCTATTTGAGAAATGTGATTTGAATGTAACACATTTCAACCAATTTTCTAATTTTTCTTCTTCTTTTAAAAACAAGGTTTAGAACCTTATATATATCAGAAAATGAAAATGAAGGAAATTGAGCAACATACCACACGAGCCAGTAACTACCTAAAGCGGTCTCAAGAGGTAAAAATATTTTGATAGTTTTTTTTTTTTTTAAGAATTTGTGCATTTAACACTTCATTTGTCTCTACTAACTTTATTGCCACAGTCCATAAATGGCCTTGCTTGTTACTGGCCTTGGATCGAAACCCTTGGGGACTATATGTTCAGGTCGATTCTTGCTTAGTTTTCTAACCTCTCCATATTAGCTTTTGTTCTCTTTCCTCATGCAGTCTGCTTATCCTGGGCATGCTTAGCATAAGAGAAGGAACTCACGTTTTCAGATTTGTGAACATTGTCATATGCAGGAGAAACAGGTTCTCTCCAAACAGAGGCAGATCTAGGGTAATCATGGGGGAATTGCTGTGAGACAGCTGATCTGAGAAGAAACTTTTACCAATTGGAGCCTTTCAAGGATAGAATGATTGGTGCCAGAGACAATGAATTCCTAGTGCAATTAGTCCAGCATGGGCTGTGGGGATGTGTTCAGACACGGGAAGGGGACTGGAACAGTGCAGGGTGAAGGTCCTTCTGTGTTCCTCTAATGCCCAGATGTCCAATTTTGCATTCTACTTTTCTACCACCTACAAATATGTGCCTTGTTTTAGCGCCATCTTCACAGGTGGCATGCAACACAGAGCGACCCAAGGCAACAGATTTTTGGTCTTGGTTTGAATAACTGAACTTGGCAACTGTAAATACTACCTATATAAATATCCTCTGGAGTTCTTGCAGCAATGGCATCGAAAAGAATTTGAAACTGCTCATTTGAAGATACTTGTAAGCAGGGCCTGTGTTCAAATACCAATTCTATCATTCCCATCTCTCCCCGCTAAGGCTGTGTGCGTCAGTTAGCCTGTGAGTGGCATTAACTATCTCTGTAAAAGGTTATCTTTACAAGATTATCAGTAGTATCCAACCAAGATGCCTCACAGGAACATGCCTAGAACAATGCCTGCAGTATACTGTGTCTCAAGAAGTATGACTTCGATAAACAGGAATTAGAATGAGATAAATCCAGGGTGATGCTCTTTGAGACTGCCCCTCCTCATCTGGAGCAGCTGTGTACTTATGACAGGGATGTTATGATGTAATGATTGATGTTACCACACACCTAGCACAAAGAAACTCATGGAGCCAAAGGCTATTTTGGCTGGTAGTTGTAGCATATAGTCTCAATCATGGGCCTGGAAGGCATAGTTGGAGGTGTGAGTAACAGAGAGTTAGGATGCTTGCTCACATGTCTGTAGACCAGGAAGCAGAAAGGTGATAATGGCACTCAGCAGGCTTTCTCATCTCTGTTTTTAACTCAGTTTGGGACCCCAGGCCATGGGATGGTGCCATCTTCCTTCAGACTGTGTCCTCCCACCCCAGTTAATCCTCTCTAGAAATGTCCTCACAGACACAGCCAGAGTTGTACCTCACTGTCTTAGTTTGATTTTCTGTTGCTGTGAAGAGATACCATGACCACAGCAACTTTTATAAAGAAAACAATTAATTGGGGCTGCTTGCTTACAGTTTCAAAGGTTCAGTCCATGATCATCATGACAAGGAGCATGGCGATATGCAGGCAGAAAGGGTACTGGAGCTGAGAGTGCTACATCTTGACCAGAAGGGCGCAGGAAGTCAACTGACTCACTGGGCAGTATTCTGAGCATAGGAAACCTCAAAGCCTGCCCCCACAATGACATACTTCCTCCAACAAGACTATACACACTCCAACAAAGCCATACTTCCTAATAGTGCCACTCCTTATGAGGTTATGGAGACCAATTACATTCAACTACCACATTCATTAATGCCCTATATGTTTCTTAATATATTAAGTTGGCGATAAAAATTATCCATTATATCTGCCAAGTTGGACCTGCATTCCTTCCTTAATCCGTATTTCTGTAAAAATTTTCATATGCTGCATTTTCCTTTTAATGTCTCCATAAAAGTGATTTCATTCAGTTAAAACCATCAACTATGGAGCTAACCTGGTTCCATGATGACATTATGCATCTTTCTAGCTTGTGTTTCCTTTGTTGATTTAAAGAGAGGTACTGAGCCAGTCAGAGGAAGAAAGAGTGTGCTTTGCTGATGAGTCACTGAAAGGATGGGGTGGGTGTGCTGAGTGCACTTGTAATGTCCGTTCCCTTCTACTCAGGACCCAGATGAAAACCCTTCATGGCGTCCCAGGAGTACCAACCTCAACAGGAGTTTTCTGTGAGTATTTCTGTGGGGCTCTCATCAAGAGCTTCTGGATTCTGTCCTCCAGGCTGATTAGGAGTAAAAGTTTAGTTTGGTCATAATAGGAAGAAGAAAAATGCTTGTGAGATGACATTATTTTTCTCATATTAGCAAGAGTAGAAAAGAATATTCTCCTAGTTTTCCAGTTTCTGATAATAGTTCCTCACCCAAGTCCCTTTAAGAATACTGTGATAAAATATGTACTTTGACAGCCAATGAACAATTCCTTTGTAGTATCAAAAACTCACACATGGATTGATTGTTATATCTTTTCAGATAGTAAGATTGTGAGTGTGGTTTACAGTATAAAATACATATATTTTATCATAAAATAAACAAACGAAGGCCTGTTTAAATATATTCTCCATATTTAGAAATGATGTATTTACTTTTGTTTATGTATTCTCCCTGCATATATTTATGTATACATGTGTGTGCAGTGTATATGGAAGCCAGAAGGGATCCCTTGGACCTGTAGTTATGGACGGTTGTGATCAACCAGGTGGATGCTTGGAACTGAAACCAAGTCTTCTGCAAGTGCTCTTAACCACTAAGCTGTCACTCCAGGCTTTGTTCTCTAGATTTCAAAAGCCATTTCCCCCAGTGTGTTCCTTCTACAGAATGAGGTTGATCTCTATTTCCTGGTTTTCAGTGGCATTCAAATTGTCAAGGCATCAACTCTGACAAGGATTGAAACAGAGAGGGAGAGAAGGTGGGAAGGAGAGAATCTGGGTGTAGAATTGAGTATATTCCTGAATTTTGTTTCTTTGGAGAAATAAAATTTGAAACACAACCAAGTAAAGATGATTCCATTTTGTTTTAATTTTTTCAAGAGGCATGGTCTCATTATGCTGCCCATGCTCACCCTAAACTCCTGGGCTCAAGGGATCCTCCTGTCTCAGTATCCCAAGTAGCTAGTGCTGCAGGTGTTTGGTACTGTTCTGGTATGATGCTTCTACTTCACCTGTAGGGTGTGTGTGTGTGTTTGTGTGTGTGTGTGTGTGTGTGTGTGTGTGTGTTTACTTTTCTAGTTATAGCATCAAAATATCTACAAAGTCATGGAGTTAGAGGAAAATCATCCCCTGGGAAGGCCAGTTGATATAAAGAAGGTAGAAGATGACTTTCAGTTATGGTCCTCAGCTCTGTTGACATGACCTTTCCTGGAAACTGCCACCACAGCCCCATGTGAGCCTGCTTCTAGACCTAAAGGACACATGACTTTCTTCTCCCAAAGGTTCAGTAGTTTGTGCTCATGCAGAGTGGTAGGTTATTGCAGCATGAAATTAAACAATAATTGTAATTGTACTTTCTTCCCCAAGGACCTTAAATACTGGAGATATTCTTTGAATGCATTTATTCAGACTTGCCCATGGCCACTTGTGCACTTGAGCAGGGCAAGTAACAATTTAAAGAGAGCTAATTTCAGCCTGTGAACATTTAGGGGCCACGTGGGCTAATGAAACTGATTTGTGGGCTTGTCCAGAGACATTCTCAGACTCATTTGTAGGCATCTGCTTTGCATAGTTCAGGCACCCTTTAGTTTAATTGATCCAAAACAACACAAACACAGTTAAATCTTATGTATGTTGTGTGATCACACAGCTAATTAAAACCACTAACGCCACCATTTCTCAATTAGCTTGGGGCATAGATAATAAGTGATTTACATGCCTTACTGGCATTAATTTTTCTGTGACAATAATTGTATGGCTATAAACTTCTCTATTGGTAAAATAGGAATAAGATAGAGCAGAGACTTTCATTCACATGCACATAAAAATAATCTATTATATTTATTATATAAAATATAATAAAATATGTATATATGTATATATACTCTTTGTTTCAGATAATTTTTTAGTTTTTTGGAAATTAAAGATTTAAAACAGTATTTTCTAAATTATTTCGTTTCTCCCCCAAACAGAACAAGAAGCTCAAGTGAAGTGGACAGTAAGTTTTTATATTTAAATGTTTATTTTTAATTTTTCATCTTATTGATAATGGAGTTCATTGTCCTACTAAGACTTTTGTAGTTATTGACTTTGTATTCTTTTTGTTGTTGTTGTTGCTTTTGAGATACATACAAAGTAGAAAATTCAGTAGAAAAGTAGAGATATCCCAGTTAAGTCAGGACTGATATGTGCTTTTACATTTCTGTTTTTATTTTATTTTTGTGATACTAAGGATTGAACCTAGGGCCTTGTGTACTCAGGGTGAGCACTTACCCACTGAGCTATATCCCCAGCTTGAGATTCTTTGAGCAACTTGTTTTGACTATGATTTTCCTGTCGTTTCTCTGAATGAGAGCAGAGCCACTGGATTCATTTTAACTCTGTGACAATTGATAGTGTCATATCTTACAGACTCTGAGAGCCAATCACATGTTTGGGAATGGAAGCTTTCTTCTATATAGTTCCCAGGACACTGTGCCCCACATATCTGAATAGGGCCCGGTCACATAGCCAGCCACTCTTTGGGTGTTCTTGCTTTCTCTGGCATAGAGTACTGTGCTGCCTAGCATTTAGTTGACTCATCAGTGCTCAGTTAATATGTGTTAAATAAATACCGCTAAGGTCTTGAAGCTCCTTAGAGGTTGAAGTCTGGATTGAAACTCAGCTTTGCCACTGTCAGATGACCATGACATTCCATCTTCCAGGTGGTGTTAGGGAAATCCATAAACCTCGGTATTCCATGAGTAGCAAACTGTTGTAATTACAGCTGCATGTGTTTTTCTCTAGTACACTGCATTTACTTTTCTGAAGGGCGAGCAACATGTCTTCTTCACTTCTCATGCCTAACATGACCCATAGTAGGAGCTGAAAGTCTACATTACTGACTGAATTCAGAAATGGAAGCCTTTTCTACTGACCAAAGTTCTCAGCATGCCATCTCAAAGGATGCTTGCTCCCTTCTTTATCTGGTAGTAAGAGCCAGAGTGCTCCGTAAACCTGGACTCACTTGGCTGTTTACTCTCTAGTAGGTATAAAGTAGTTGCTGCCATGAGACTGAAGTTTCTCCACTTTAATTTTGATTTTCATGAAACAGCAAAATTGTTTCAAAGGATTTCTCTGGAGCCTTATGATTTAGGGCTGGAACAGATAGAAAAATGAGAGTTAACATGGGAGGTGGTGTTCCCAACACAGGGTCCTGGTATAGTTTAGCAATCCCACGCTGTGATACTAGCCACCCCCTCCTATGTGTCTGACATATACTTAATGTTCTGTCATTAGTTTCAGTCAGTGAGATAGTATGCTAATAAGTTGGCATTAATATTGTCTTTGCATGGGTAGGTACATCTTGGCAAGGAGCTCAGAGGATCATGCTCCTGGGATGTCATGATGGGCAGCTGCGTGCCTTCTGTAACCCAGAGGTGTAATTGGTTCAGAGGAAATACATCTTTGAGGCTAATATTACCTGTCTTTCTTCAATTCCCTATATAAATATGCTTGGAGATATTACACTGATGATTGGAAGCTGTCAGGATACCACGCACAATAATGAGTTAAAGGATATTGGGCAAGCTTTTCTGAATAGTGAAAAGCTCTTCTGATGAAGCCATTTAATAGTAACTTTGAAGGCAGTGTACAAACATGTATTTCTCTGCAGCCAAGTAATTAAAATGCCAATCATTTCTATGATTTCAGAGATCTCAGCCTCCTTAAAAAGCCCTCAAGAGTCTCACCACCATTATTCAGGTAGGCAGCATGTGTGCAGAGCTGGGTCAACTGAGCTCAATGTGTGTGATTCTGCACTTGTAAACATGAACATCCATCAACTACACATTATCAATACAGCTTCAATTCATAAAATTCTTCACTCTAATGGCTAGAATAATTAGGTTTCCCAACCATGGCACTGACTCAGAAAAACAAATTGCCAGAGTTTAAGAGAATTCACATAAAAATGTGTGTGTGTGTGTGTGTGTGTGTGTGTGTGTGTGTGTGTGTTGGTAAATTCAAATTTTGAAGGAGAAGATACCTTTGGTTTCTAAAATTTCCTTGCAAGCTTAGTGCTAGTCAAAATCCAAATATCTTAGTGTTTTGAACAATTTCCTTTGTACTGTTCCCTTTTTATTACCATGCTGAGGCTTGAACCCAGAGCCTTGCTGGACAAGTGTCCTACCACTGAACTATACCCCAGTCTGATCCTAATGTTTTGGACTGGAAAAAGACAGACTTGAAAGTCCTCAGTGAACTTGAAAGTTCCCTCAGTGAACATAACCACTGAATAGATGCCACCCCCTCACAGAACACTGCCAACAAACATGCCTTGCAAAGATGCCGTTAAACAGACATGTCAAGGGTCTCAACTCAGTTATTAAGCAATGCTTCACAGCACTTCAGCTGTCTTTCTTTCAGAGTGGGAACGATTGTCCTTGCCCTTTCTGAGGGACAGTCTGCCAAAGGGCTAGTTGAGAATTAAGAGGCAAATACTTTGAGATGCAAAGCAACGTAGACCAGCTGGCCTTGTGCCATGGTGTGGTTCCTTGGTGGTCACTGCTCTCAGTGGGTGAGATAACTCAAGGACAAGGCTTTTACAGAGTCTAGCACTCAGTGTGAACAAGACCTTGCTGACACTTTAATTACCAGTCTTATTATATGAAGGTCATTTGTTTAGGGTCCCATAATAGACTGTCTTATCCTGAATTCTCCTCTGTGGTAAATAATGGTTCTGTGGATTTCAGCCTCCTCATTCTAGGCTCCTATGACTGGGTCCTACAGCTCAGCAGTAATCTATTATTTTGACTCTAACTGCCAGCTGTAGAGAGTCTCTGGTGAGGAATACTGTAACTCATACAGACTCTGATCTGTTAGGCTATGGCTCTTGGCAGGAAAATGCAGATCACTTGCTTCTAATTAAAATTAGTATTTCATTCTCTCTGGGAAAAAGAAGGCCAAATCTGCAAAACCAACAGTAGATGTCCCCACAGACCACTGCGCGCTGGGTTTGCTTTGGAAAAAGGAAACCAGAGAATATGAAACATAGATTAAAATCCGTTTAAAAGAAAGACTCACATATTATTTGAGTTAGTGTCTAATTTGTTGTTTGGGAGAGCGAGGAGATAGCCCCTTCTTAGGCCATGTTATATAATCTCATGTAAAAGTTTCCCAAGACTAAGATATCTTTACTGTTTAAGGCACATTTTGTATTTAAAACTATTATTTATAATATTTTTGCTAATGGAGAAAATAAAAATATGTTTGAAATGAAATATTCTCAAATTTATGTGTATTTTTGTATGTGGGGCTTTCTCTAAGCTTAATTGTTGATGCAGACCTGAAGTAGTCAATCTGTTTTTGTTTGCAGCCATTGAAAGGAATAATTTAATGAGGCTTTCTCAGACCATACCATTTACACCAATCCAGCTGTTCGGTGAGTAATATTTCCCCCGTCTTGAGGCCAGGCGAGGGTAGAGTGAATGTTGGCATACAACAGAAAAAAAAAAAAAACAAAAAACAAAAAAACAAAAACCAAGAAACAAAACACTATGTTGCTTTACTTGACTCACAAATTTCATTTTGACCATGTGGTAGATGAAGGAGATTCGTTCCCCAAAGTAGACATTCTTGTTCACTACTGCAGCCAGCATTGAGGGTCAGACGCTGATACCATGGGGATGGGACCTACAGGGGTCAGCAATTGGGAAGCAAGCGTGATGCTGCACCTGGCAGGCAGCGATTCTAGGCTGGACATGCACAGGGAAGAAAAGAGCAAGCCAACCTTATATAATGAACACAGAAGAAAGAGCTACATGTCAGTAGCTGAAAGCTGACAGGCATGGGAAGAGAAACCCTTTGTTGGTTGTTTTATATTTGTTTGTTTTGTTTCATGTACGTGGATTGCTCTTTCTTCAGACTGCAAATGTAGTTTTGAAAAGCTTGAGCAGTAAAGAAAAACAAGTTTGTGTTAGCCCAGGGTTTCCGAGTGTTTCTGCCTAGCGGGATAAAGCACAAGCAGTTGACAGTATAACAAAGGTCCCTGCACTGCCCTCCATCTTCACTCTCCTCACTCTGTTCCAATGGCGAGAGACCAGGTTGGCTTCTGATTGTTTATGCAGATGCCTCCTTCTTCCACTTGGCTCCATGGTTCATTTTGCAAATCAATAGCTCTTCTCTAAAGCCTCTAGGAATTAGGACTCCAAAGAGCTCTTCAGTGGCATTCACTTGGACATCAAGAATAAACATTTGAGAATATACCACACATTCTCCAGATACATTTATTCATAAGGAATTAGACACAACGGTGAGGGAATAGATGGCTTCCTTGTGGTAACTTAAAACAGTGTTCACAGAGAACAATCCGACAAATAAACAAACAACAGTAGCAGCAGCAGCAGCAGCAACAACAACAACAAATAAGGAATATTTGAAGCGAAAGTACAAGAAAACAGAATCACAACCTTGAAGGAAACTCTGTGTGGCTTGTTCCTTCTCTTACTCAGCTATAACAATGTATTGGTGAAGTCTGAGTCCAGCAATGACTCCTTCCTGCTCTTGAAGCTCAAAGTGGGAGCTGTGCAGCATTGAGCAATGTGTTGTGTCTAAAGTCGTTTTAAGTGGGGTTGAGTCTGTTTCTGAGATCCTAGTTTGCTGTAGCCCTGATAACATATATGATCTGTATAACAAACCACTGAAACGGATGTTATCTTTCCCTTTTACCGATAAGGACATAGAGGGTTTCAGTAACTTGCTAATGGGCACGAAAGAAAACAGTAGAGGCTCAGGGTATGACCTTAGTACTGAGTGGTTCCCACTGGGTGAAACCCTGTGTTATTGGTGAGGGAAAAATCACACTTTGTGGATCAAGGGAAACAAGCAAAACCCCACCCAGAAAACAAAATCCATCATGTTGTTCATGGTATAAAGCAAAGATACACATATAGCTCACAAACAGTACAAACAGTACACAGCATGTTTAATATTATATGAAGGGCAGTTATAAAAATGCTTGCTCCTTAGGGGCTGGTAATGACTAACTCTAGGTTAAACTGTCTCTAGAGATACATTTGTCTTGAGCCCGGTGTCATAGCACGTGCCTTTAATCTCATCACTCAGGGGGCTAAGGCAGGAGGATCAGAAATTTGGAGCTAATCTGGGATATGTAATTATTGCTAGGTCAGCCTTAGTTACAAAGCAAACCGTGTCTCCAATAAAAAGTCTACTAGTGGCAACATATTCATACTGTTTTAATACTGTTCTTGTCTAATTAGTTTCTAATAAGTACAACTTAATTCATATATGGCATTTGATGTTTTGTTCCTCCTCCTCGCTCCCCACCTCCATCAGAGGACAAGTCAGGCCGATTTGTGCCCTGACCATGCTCTAGCTCCTGCTAGCTGCGTTCTGATCACAGGGACAACTGAACTGATTCTGAGCTGAGCTTCAGGGCACCAATCACACCCTAGACCTGCTGTCTTATTGAACTGGCTTTTACTTCTTATTGCAGCAGGAGAAGAAGTGACCATCTACAAACTTGAAGAGAGTTCCCCTCTGACTCTCGATAAGAGTATGTCTTCTTGGTCCCAGCATGGGAGAGCTGCCATGATCCAGGTGCTGTCGCAGGAGGAAATGGATGGGGGCCTCCGCAAAGCCATGCGAGTCATCAGCACCTGGTCTGAGGATGAAGTTCTCAAGCCCGGGCAGGTTTTCATTGTGAAGTCCTTCCTCCCGGAGGTTGTACAGACATGGTATAAAATCTTTCAGGAGAGCACTGTGCTTCATCTTTGCCTTAGGGTAAGTCTGAAGCTGAGAGATCTAGAGCCCAGATGGACAAAATGAAAGTGTAGAGGTCTGGCTACATCCTTATCTAAGAGAGTTTTTTTCTTCAACCAACGGGAGTTTGTTAGTTTTTGAAGGTGGTGGTGGTGTTTTATTATTTTTGTTGTGTAGCACATTTGCTTTTGGGGTATAGAGTACTAGAAGCTAAATAATATTAAATGTTGGGCAGTTAGGAACCATTTGATCTTTAATAAGTAAGTGTATGTTAGTTAATCATT
>CABHPR010155443.1:0-22419 GCA_902168415.1 Peromyscus melanophrys | reverse complement strand
TTGTTTGTTTGTTTGTTTGTTTGTTTGTTTGTTTTTGTAAGCACATACTTAGTCCTATGAATTTTCCTCTTAGAACCACTTCATTGTGTCCCATAAGTTTGAGTATGTTGTGTATTCATTTCCATTCAATTCTAGAAAGTCTTTAATTTCTTTCTTAATTTCTGTCTTGATTCATTTTCATTCAGTAGTGTGTTGTTTGCCTTCCATGAGTTTCTAAGTTTTCTGTTGTTTCTGTTGTTGTTGATATTGCATCTAGGCATCTGGGATGAGGAAGATTATAATTTTAGGTGATGACACCTTGTTTATTGTGTTGGGTTTGTGATTTGTTTCTTGGTTTCTATGGTCCTTTCTGGTTCTTAGGAAAGTGTGGTGGCTGTGTGTTGTGATGAGTAAGGGGAAAGGTTGGAGGAGAAGGTCTACATGATCCACTGGAGATGCTGGTCGGAGATGAAGGGGAGGCCGCAGCAGGTGTTCTGCTACAGAACAGGGCATGAGACTGTGAGATTGGATTCAGAGGAGAACATGGATAGGTGAAGATCTGCAGTTAACCTACCTGATTCTCTGGCCAGCGTAGCCTGATTCAGGAATCTAACCTAAATGTTTTGGGGGGAACACATTCTAGACCTCAAAAAAGACTTTAATTGAGTAATCATGAATACATATTCAGTTGCACATATAAATCTGACATGAAGGAGGAAATGAAGAGTGGGTATTGGATCAAAGAAAATAGTCTGATTTCCTAGGATGTGAATAAAGAGCAGGACAGAGTATCAAAGACTGACCTCTGGAACCCAAGAACACCAAGGTGCGGAGAGGAGAGAAGAGAGTGAGGAAGTTCTGTGACATAATTTTACCAGGGCCCCAAGATTCATGGCCCTGGTGACATATACTAAATCAACCCTATCTGTGATGATAAATGGGTCTGTGAGTATGATCCCATTTTACAGCTTGGATTAGGCTACAGCCTGTGGAAACAGTGAAGATATTTGCAGATATAATTAAGGTCTCTCTATAATCCTTGGACTTATTGTTAACCAAAAAAAAAAATACATCATTTTGTTTGAAAGACCTTTGAAAGGGAATCCAAGACACCTCTGAAGAGACTCACAACGTGAAATAATTTCTTGTTGACCATGAAGATAGACAGTTATGTTGTATAAAGGATTGCTAAGAGCTGCACAGCAGTGACCTGGAATCAGCTTTAGTACTATTAATCCCTAACATGATAAAGACCATGGTTGTGAAGCTGTAGTGAGTACGTTCTGATGAGGGGAGAGACTATCAAAGGATCCAAATAAGAACTCATCCCAATGAACACTTCAATTTCAACCTTGTGGGTCCCCAAATTACATTTTTGACTTACAGAAATTTCAAAATAATATATGGGTGCTATTTTAAGGCACAGCATTTATCGTAACTTGTTACATGGCAGGGAGAAAATGATATATAGAGTACAATTAGTTACTTTTCTATGGTGATAAAATGCCATGACCAAGGCGATGTAGAAGAACATGTTTAATTGGGCCTTCAGTTGCAGAGGATCAGGGTCTATGAGAGCAGAAAGAAGAGTTGGTGGCAGACATAACCGAGATCTCAGACTCAAACCACAAACATGAGATAGGGAGAGCGGATACCCAGGGCCACACCTACTCCAACAAATTCACACCACCTAATCCTTCCCCGATCGTTCTACCAACTAGCACCAAGTGTTCAAATATAAGAGCCTATGCGGGTCATTCTCATTCAAACAACCACAGAGTAATTGCATAAAACTCTAAGCAATAGTCCAATGTTCGTTATTGGATTGGGGAAAAGGAAAACATAAAATTAAAATATAATTCATAAAGAGATTTCAACAAGTAGAATAAAACTGAAGTTCACAGGAGACCATGATGTGAAGAGGTATCCAAATTAGTGAATGAGTAAATTAAATCCATCCAGGGTAGGTCAAATAGCATGGCATATCTAAATGCACATACAGGCCTGTCCTTTCTTGTGTAGCACAACATTGCAGACTAAATATAAATGCAATACTTTGGGTTGCTAGAATTATCACATTTTTACCCCAATTAATTATGAAGACGCTTATCCTTGCAAGATGTCCAAGATGGCATAAGAATTCTGAGGCATCAGACAACTGACTTTCCATAAAAGTAACGTTTTCAATATAATTAAGAACTTGTGCATTTTACAAATTCTTCCAAATGCACACACATACACACATACCTATAAATTATTCTGTTTATCAACTTTAATTTTTATGATACAGTAGCACAGAAAAAATATCTTGCAGAGGAAGTAGGAAAAATACATCTTGAAATTACAGTGGAATGCGTTATGTTCATGTTATACTCCATAAAACATGTATCATATAAACTTTCATACACACAAATACAAGCAAAATCCAAGAAATATTCCTTAGGCAGAAACCAACAATGAATCATCAGTATAGTTGATGAAATATGCCATTCTTTTGTCATTAACTGGCTGGATACTAATGTATTTTTTTTCTGGAGTAATAATAGTTTATTGTCAATCTTTGAAAAACTGTATAGTTTAAATTCATAACTCTTGCTGTATTGCTTAGTAGCCTCCTTTTAAAGATGAGTGAAAGTGGAATGATATTGATTTTATCCTCTAATAGTCATCCCTTACATGGAGTTTCAGAATGCCATTACAACCCCAGGAACAGAAAGCGAGAACCAGTTCAATGCTGTGCGTATACCATTCCGCAGCGCTAGTAACAATTTCAGATAATGCCCTACGTTTATAGAGCAGTCATTTGAATTTTCAGCATTGCTGAAATAGTTTTTTAGTTACAAAGAGACCTTAGCAAAGAGTGCTGGAATGGATGTGCTGTAATGTGCATCTGCTGAGGAGGAGCAAAGACTATAACCACAGGAGTCTGTGTTTAATCTGAAAAGTGAAGCAAATGGTAGCTCCGTTCTCAGCACTGTTTCCCAAATCAAAATGTGTTCCCTTGAAAATAATGAAAGCCACTTCGGCAAATCCATTTCTGCAAGTCAGTAACATGCACGCCGTATCTTCTCAACATGAAGGTTGTAAACGGCACGCTTTCAGGGGTTTCTAGACGCCTAAGAAAAGATACCAGAGACAATCAGTGCACTCAAGCAGACCCCCATCCCCTGAGTCGCCAGTCCTCTGCTCTATGAGGAAGTCTGTGCTAATGGTACCGCAAATACTTTTGAACGGCAGCTATAAAAATGAACTCTTTCTCTTCGGTTTATTTATATTTTTTAAAAGATTGTTATCTTACTTTGGGGGGACATAATACACTATTTGAGTTGCTGTTGCCTGGTCCCACAAAGCATACAGGCTGCATTAACATATTGTACTGGATGGAAAAGCTTGTCTTTTCACAAACACTAGTACCATTAGATTTAACAATGAGTAAAATTATAGAAAGCTATTATTTGGCTTTTTATACACATTACATTGCCAACCTTTGAAAGGTCTGGAGAACAAAATGTTCCTCTGCTACACTCCAGAATCAAATTGTCCTGCATATGAAATCAATAAGAGGGGCAGTTAGGGAGTGATCATATCCATACAGCTTTTATATATTTTAACAGCCACTAAGTTTTACTATTAGTTATTGTCAGTCTTCTGTTGTACCTAATTTATAAATTACAGTTTACCATCACCATAAAAGTATAGGAAACAACTCATCTTTCATAGATTTTAGTAATATCTGTGGTTTCAGACACACACTAGGGCACTAGAAACTTACTGCCCATGATGATGGATTATTTATTGTTACTAAACAAGAATAGGTGTATGATACAAGAAAAATCATAAATCAGTCCAAAACAGGTAAGCCATTGGGGAATTTGTGGGGGAAATTGAGTACTTGGAGTAAAATTTGAGTTGACTCTGTATCCAAATGCTGATTTTCATCATTTTGAAAAGTTAAATGCAGAAATAAATATCTGACCAAAGATAGTTGTAGGCAAAGCCTCTAACACTCTCACTTAAACCCTAACAACAATTCTAACTCTCTACTATGGCCACAGATGTTTTAAATATAAAGAAATAAATATAGCAATAAGTGAAACCCTGTACTATTACCTTACACTGCTGGAGTTGTTACAAAGTTAAAAATTGTGAGAAATCACCACTTTGTGGAGCAGGTGCAGATTCCCAGGACAGCTGGCTAAATCCAGTATGGTTGAAGGCAGGTCCTCCCTAGCCAGCGAGGAACTTCGAGACAGGGTTTCTCTGTGTAGCTTTGTTCTGGAACTCACTTGGTAGCCCAGGCTGGCCTCGAACTCACAGAGATCCGCCTGGTTCTGCCTCCCGAGTGCTGGGATTAAAGGCGTGCGCCACCACCGCCCAGTGGAACGTCTTATAGATGATACCAAGTCTTCAGCTTACACCCTTGGAACATCTCATGAGAGAGAATTTGAAATAAGTAAAGTAAAATCAACAGTGCTGCTGACTAAGGCTTTTTCCTTCCTGGGAGGCTACAGCTAAGGAGCAAAAGTCTCCAATGAGGTGAGAGTGAAAGTGAATGAACAAAAACGTTAAGATTAGATATGGGGGGAAAAGTTACAAAAACATTTTATTAAGCTCCCAACTAAAACACTGTACACACACACACACACACACACACACACGCACGCACGCACGCACGCACGCACGCACGCGTGTGTGTGTGTGTGTGTGTGTGTGTGTGTGTGTGTGTGTTTGTGTGTTTTTTAAGCATAATGGGTCTAACAAGAAACCAATACAAAATAATTTCATCTGACAAAAAAAATAATTTTAGCTGACACAATATCAATTCCAAGAAATTCAAGTTCTAGACAGGTTTTTTTTTTTTTCTTAATTTCATAGTGGAAAATCCATGGAGCAAATACAACTATTGCTTTATAAAATTTTGAGTTTTCGTGCTGTACAAAATACATGTGTATCCTTTTAATAAATAAGAAAATCATGGATGTAATAGTCAAGATTGTTTAGATTACTACAGCACTTCTCACAATTTCAAAACTCAGAAGACTGTCTGGAAACTCGTGGTCAGAACTCTTTTATTTATTTTCTCCAGCTTTAACCTCCAGCAGCTACTCGCTCGTTAATATTTTGTTTCATTTCTCTTTTTACTGAACACGTTTTAATTTATCTCAATTTATACTGTATTTTACTTTGAGAGAGTGCCATGTAACCCACGCTGGCCTGGAACTTACTATGTAGCCTGGGATGACTTTGAATTACTTACTCATCAGAATCTTCCTCAAAAATCCTGGGACCAAGGGTCTTTGTCAACATGCCTAATGTATATGCTACTCAGGATAGAATCTGGGGTTTGTGGACATTTGGCAAGCACTCTACCAAGTGTGCTTTATCCATAGTGTGGACACATATCTATTATTATTGTTATTATTATTATTATTATTATTATTATTATTATTATTATTTAGTAAATATAGAGTCTTCTCTCATACAATACATCCCAACCACAGTTTCCCCTCTCTCCACTCCTCTAGGCTTCCCCACTCCTCCCCTCTCCCCTAACTCGCTCCCATTTCCTCTTCAGGAAAGAGCAGGTCTCTAAGAGATGACAGCCAGAAAGGACGAAAGAAGGTACAAAAAGACAAGGCAAAAGCCCTTCTATCAAGGCTGGACAAAGCAACCCAACAGGGGAGGAAAAAGTCTCAAGAGCAGGCAAAGGAGTCAGAGACACAGCTGACCCCACTGTAAGGGGTCCCACAAGAACACCAAGCTAACAGACACAACGTGCAAAGGACCTGGTGCAGACCCCTGCAGGCCCTGTACCTCCGGCTTCAGAATCTGTGAGCCCATGGGAGCCCTGCGTAGTTGATTCGGTGGGTCAGGTTCTCCTGGTGTCCTCCACGCCCTCTGACTTCTACAGTCTTCCCTCCTGCTGTTCCTGGGGGTTCCCTGATGTCTGACGGGAGGCACCCAATGGAGGACCTCCGATTCAGACTCTCTCTCCCGAATAATGTCTGGCTGTGGGTCTCTGCCCCTGCCCGCATCTGCTGCCTCCCTGACCACAGCGGGAGCTCTGAACACACTGAGCTTTAAGTATAGCAGAACGTCACTAGGAATCATTTCATTGATTTTATTTTTTATTTTATTTGTTTTTTTTTAACTCTTATTTGTTTATTTTTGCCAGTTGTATTTGATTCTCTCCTAGGGCTCTGAGTTATCCGGTCTCTGGTTCCCTGGACATCCAGGCAGTGTAGGGCATGGGCTCATGGTGGGCCTCAAGTTAACCCAAACATATATATTTTAATGGATTTTTTTTAATCAAGAAAAACTCCCTTATTCTTCCTGTTTTCCTTTCTTAGTGTTTTTTCATTATGCAGTCCAGTACATTGTCCTCAGTATGACAGCATAATTGCCGTATTCCCTTTGAATTCGTGACCAGAAATTAATATTTTTACATAAAAATTTTTAGAAAACATGGAATGAGTACCATCAAATTCCATTGATACTAGCTGAAAACCTGGGAAAGAAGATTAAAAGGGAGACTGTTGTTTAGGAAACATGAACTATGTATTTGATGTCATCACAAAATAGTGATGCTTAACGTTTATTGATTTGGTTGACTGTTTGTTCTCAGTGATTAGCTCTCAATAAGTGTTGTACTCCCACAGTGTCAAGACAGGTATTACTCATTTCAGCTTAAAGGTGAGGTAGACGGAGTCTATAGGCCTCCCCAGGCCTGCTCAGCTATGAGAGGAGAGGTAGGAACTCAAACATAGGCAACTTGGCTCCAGTCTCTGCAATTTTAACCAGACACGACACTATCACATCACACCAAGAACAGTGATAGAATCAGCCATAAGTTTCCTGTGCTGCTTTCAGTAATAAAAGAAAGTTACATCCTCCTTTATTGCAGCAAAAGAAAACAAATTGCTTATATGTTGATATCATCAGAAGAGTTCTGAGATTTTGCTCTCAGCAGGTCTGCGGTGGTGCATTTGATAACTTTGCAGAATCCAATAACACAGAGGACAGAGGGAACATCAGATTCAGAATTGACGTAGGTGGTCAGTGGAAAGCACAATAATAAAACATTTTATCACCTTGAGTAATAAGCACTATATCACAGCAAGATGAGTGTGTGTGTGTGTGTGTGTGTGTGTGTGTGTGTGTGTGTGTGTGTGTGTGTGTGAATGCTTATCTTGAAGGGCTGAATATGTGTCCTTTGATGAATTTTCCTCAGCATCCAGCTTCACATCCAGATCTGCAAAGATGCTCAAGGCAAAGTGTGCCCTTTCAATGGATCAGTTTATTACTGTGAAGTACATTCTTTGTTCATAGTACAACTTTTCATGATTAAGAACATGGAGCAGAGAGGGACAGTGTTTAGAGAAATGCTCATAAAGTCACCCAGCTGCACCACAAGACGCTTTCAGGATTCTCAAAGCCAGAATATAGGGTTCGTTGGAGCAATCAGCAAACATGCTGATATAAATGGCATCCAGTGATGTGAAATAAATGTTTCCTTGTATCCTTGAAACAACATATGCTAAGCAGAAGGTCTGTGTAGTGCACTCAGGGGCCATGTATGTGTGCATACACTGACTCCTGGTTGGACTAATAATTTGAGCCCAGCCATTGTGCTACACAAAGTTAATTTTTGCTTATAGCCATTTCAGGTAAGTTTAATTAGTCCCTCTGTTCAAATGCCTGATGGTTTATCTTTAGTCACAAGGAGCTGAAAATAAAACTGTTTCTCAAGCTTTTTGTGTCTTCTAGTACTTCAGTACTGCAGTACCAGACTCTCAGAGATCTGTTTTCACATTAGGATGATGAGCAAGTAGATTGGGAAAATATGAGCAAATATACTAGACCCAATTCCAGAGACGTTTTAATGCTTCTATAATTGCCCTACTATTAAACCCTACTGGTCCAACATCTAAAAATTTTCTATTTTATGGTGATGAAAAATATGAGAGACATGGGGAAAATGATGACTCAAAATATTTCAAAGTTTAAAAAATGTTAGCTGTCTTATTTCTGCAGGCATAGCATTAGGCCACCATGTGAACATCAGTTCAATTTAGTTATTATTAGTTATAAATGAATAGCATTTAATTTGAGATATAAATATATTTTAATGTATGAGACATGATGTTCAGTTGTCCTCAAAGACTGACCGGACCCAGGTGCCTAGGCCACATTTAAGCTGATAGGTTTGTCACAATTACTTGCTACCTTTCCAAATGTGAAATGTGATGAGTTTGCCGTTTAAAACAAGTGGCATAAGTCATCATATCCAACTGAAGACTGACTAGCTCTGCACAAGAATGAGCTTGGCTGAAGAGACAGCTAAGCAATTATGAGCTCTCGCTGCTCTCCCAGAAGACCCACATTTAGTTCCCGGCATCCATGTCAGGCAGCTCACAGTCCCTGCAGCTCCAGGGATTTTTGTTTTCCTAGTGTGGCCTCTGCAGGGGGTCCTCCCCAACATAAACGTATGCACATTCACATGAATAAAAATAAAATAAAGTTTAAAAAAAATTAATTAAGGTACCTGGACCCAAGTAGCCGTTAAACATGAGTAAGTAGAATTAAGTAGTTATGAAAATCTTGTTTAAAAACTATTATATTTTATTTTACATTTAGGGGGTCATGTCCCATGCACGTAGTACTTAGAGGAAAACTTGTGGGAACTGATCCTTTCCTTTCAAAATGGGAGCTCCAGCAGAGCCCTGCACACTGAGCAGGTCCAAGCCCCTTCCCACTGCACCAAGGCTGCGCAAGGCGTCACACCACCTGCACTGGGCTCCTAAAAGCCTGCCCAAGAACCAGGGACGCATCCCGATCCCCTGTCTGGGTGCCCCCCAAACAGTTTGAGCCAAGCAACCGTCTTCCATATCCAGAGTTTGGGGAATGTGGGGTGGCTTGGGAGGGAGAGCTGGGGGGTGGGAGGAGGGAAGAGATGGGTTCTGTGGGTGATATGTAGAGTGAGTTGAAAATTTCTTAATAAAGAAAAATGAAAAAAAAATTTAAATTGATATTTACCCATTGATATCTACCCATTGCTAAATTGATATTTGATATTTTTGATTGATCTTTTTTAATTTCAATTTTTATAACAGTTCTATTGCATTTCTTAAAAAAAAAAAAAATGGGGGCTCCAGAAATGGAATTTGGTTTATCTGGATTGACAGCTTTCTCTTTTGCTGGATAAACCATCTCCCCATTTCCAGTGTATTCATTTTATACGCCGATGTCATGCTACATTAATAACTAAAGGAGGCTTCCTATTCTCATTAACAATGGTTACTTGGGCAATATTCATGATTCTCAACTTTGGCTGAACATCAAGTGTACAGCTTTTAAACGTCACATGTACAGCGTTTAAAATCACATGTATCCAGGCTTCAACCAACATGACTCTGCCATCATTGAATCAGAATCTCAGAGGTAGGTCCAAGTATTTACTTCTATCATTTAAGAAATTTAAAAATAGTATTTCTGGTACGCTTTCACTGGAGAACAAACACTCTAAGAAGTTAAAATTAGCACCTTTTTCTAAGGATCAAAACGAACGTCAGTGTGGCTGTGTAGATAATTGCACAATGTGTCAAATTTGATCTTGTTTTAAAGTACTATTTCTGGTGATGTTGCTGCCTTGTTTTAAATAGACTGTTTTCCCAGTACCTTCAGCTGAAAGCAATATCTTCTATGGTAGCACGAGAAATATCAATTTTGTGCCAAGACTATATAGTACCACCTGACAGAGTAAGAAACCACTATTTTACTCCCTTATTGCTGACAAGGCACGTGAGAGTCAGTTCATTTTTCCTGATGGTTCAGGTTAGGAGAGACAAATGCATTGTCTCCTTCCTGCTCTATCGAAACCAAACACGGAGACAGCAAATTCAGCCAACTAACTCCTCTCATTTCCAAAACCACCGCACTTCTCATTAGAAACAATTGGGAGACTAGAATAAAAATATGGTCTATCAAGCCACTCACAGATCACCTGGAACAGAGTAACAGCAGTTTGTCTCTCCTTAGGCTACAGCCCTAAAAGGTATTTCCTTTACTTACTCTTCATACTCTGTAAGAATGCTTACCAACAGAAACCAATAAACATTCCTGGAAGGTCAACATCAACATGAAGGACTGTGAAACAGGAAACAGGTAGCCTGGGAGCCTGCTGTCCCTCCCCTAATAGCCTTTCTAAGCTCATCTATAACAGTAAATTTAAAAATTTAAATGATAATGGTGCCTGCATTAGCTTCCTAAGTCAGTCATGACTATGTACCACAACTATATAGCTTTAAACAATGGGAATGTCATGTCTCAGAATTTAAAAGTCTAAAGCCCAGAATCAAGATGTGAGCACGGTTATTTCTATTTCTAGCACCAGGAAAATTCCTTTCTCCTGGTTTCCAGGTTTTGAAATCTTTGGGGCCCCTTGTTTTGCAGGTGTGTTGTTCTCTTCCTGTCTTCACGTGATGTACTCCCTGTCCGTGCCTCTGTCTCCACATGACCTTGCTACTGGACTTAGGACCTTTATTTAATCAGGTATGACTTATATGAACTCAGCTGCAGCCACTAAGATTCTTTTTCCAATGAAGGTCATATTGACATATTCATAGGAATTGAGGTTAGGACTTCCATACGTATTTGGAGGGGGAAAATATCAACAAAGGATACATTGCTCCATCAGTTATGCTATTGAAAGTGTAACCAGCTTTCTACTCTGCCTTTGAGTAAAATAATCAACATTTCCTTTATTTCCTAAATGCAGTCCTCTTCAATCCTAGTTCTCTTAAATGAATTCCTCAGGTTTGGTCAGCCTGTTTGGTCATTTACAGAAAGCCACAATGAATAAATGGGATAGAGTACATAAATGTTTGTGCATGGTGAGCAGTCTGTAAAAACCACATATTGAGCAATTTTATCAGGCTTCAGACTAGTTTTCAAGAAACGAACATATGGTAAATAGAAGAACTGAATGCCATGCTCATTGCATCAGAGCTACAGGTAAAACATTTGTGTAACATCCTACATCAGGATTATTTCAAATACCTGGCTTTGTGCCGTTTTTTTTTTTTTCTTTAGTTCTTTTCTAAGGCCCTAAGTGAACAAGGATCATGGGAATGGCTCATTTTACAGTTTTCCTTGGAAAACAAAAAGCAAACAGACCTTCTTCTACTTGTGTCTCTACTTCAATCCTCAATCACACTTTCTACTATGAGATGCATGTATTTGCATTCCTCTTCCAACTGCATTCTTTTCTACTTATAGCACAGTGTTCTTATTTCTAAACATTTCTTCCAGCTTTCTTTCTTCCCATTTTCTTCAGCTATTAAGAAGCCTGGGGCATCTCTGGCCACAGACTCAGTCTGCTTGGCTGAAATGAGCAGCAATCAAAACTTTGACAAGGGCTCATTTAGCCAACACTTTTTCAACTGGAAGTTTTATAATTGGGTAACCACAAGTAGGGCATGCTTAACTCTGGACACTTTGCTTGTGCAAGCAAGATTGTTGCCAAGGAATAAATTGATCTTTATTCTATTGATAAAAATTAGAGAATCAATCCCTGCAATGTCAACTTAACTATAATCCTTGTTATAAGAAGCAATATGAGTATAGTATGTATACTCATATTGCTTCTTATAACAATAAGCAGAAATAAAAGATTATTTTACTAGCCATTTATTTGTCAATTAATTTAGAATGCTTTGGATTATGTTAGCCTTTAGTATTTAGCTTTATTCTGAACAGTTGTATTAATTTATCAGTTATCTTTCCTTAAGAAATTATTTGTAAATGTTAGGAATGGATATATATTTTTAAGTATTTTATTATGTAGGTATCTTTTGTAGATTTAAAATGCAATGTAAATTTTATTTTAAATAAATTAAAATATTCATTATCAAGAATTCTGTTTTAAAAACTAAAAGATAAATTAGAAACACTGTTTAATAAAGGTGAATTGGAAACAATGTTTAAAAGATCAAATACTATGAAATACTATACAATACTATGAAAATAAAGATAGACTTCATTGTCTAGTGTTGTAACCTGTAAAGCTTCACTCAAAACCTTTTGGCTGAACTTTGGAAACTTTCTGGCCCATTTTTATCTGAGTCAGTACACCATTACTTTGGTTTTTCATGTCAGCAGTTCCCAACACTTGAAATTTTTTCTAAGTTTTCCAATTTTACCAAGAATATGTAACACTGTAAAGTCCTTCTCTCAGGAGGTAGAACATGAGCTTGCTCTGTCTTTCCAAGACCACTCCTCATTTTCCATCAGCTGAATCACCCTAAAATATAACTAATCTAACACTGTAGAGCTAATGACATTGTTGTAGAGTTAATGCATTTACATGCAGTAATTTGACTTCGGGCTAGTAGCACTAAGCCTTTTCAACAATCTATTTATATTAGCCATGGGTTTTTGTTATTGTTGTTGTTTTGTTTGTTTGTTTTTGTTTTGAATACTTTTTAAAGTGTCTACAAATTAATAATTGCCCAAATAAAGCATATACCAAAACATTCTAAAAATATCATGTAATTTGACAACTAGCATTTTCTCATCTAATTGCCTCAGAGAATGACTTTCAAAAATGAAACACCATGGAAAATAGCGTGTGCGCACGCGCGCACGCACACACACACACACACACACACACACACACACACACACGGAAAAAAAAACATTCCATTATGTCAAAGGCCTTACTGATGATAGTACTTATGACTCTATGACTTCTGCTTTCTAAAAAGAAAGACAGCTCTATATTTTATTCATTAAAACTTTT
This sequence comes from Peromyscus melanophrys, assembly GCA_902168415.1. Lineage (NCBI taxonomy): Eukaryota > Metazoa > Chordata > Mammalia > Rodentia > Cricetidae > Peromyscus > Peromyscus melanophrys. The sequence goes on along the minus strand of CABHPR010155443.1, from coordinate 9,641 downwards.
ATTTTACTGAGAAGATCCATTTAATTAGCAGATTACTCTCTATTAAAATAAAAGAGAGTGTGAATTGATTAGCTTTAGCAGATTACTCTCTATTAAAATAAAAGAGAATGTAAATTGATTAGTTTTAGACTGGAGAAATCTGACAAACACTACGTTAGCCAGTTTCTAGGATAAGCTTTGACAGGCAAATGTCCTATGAGCAGCATGCACCAGGGTTTCACAGAATGAATGACAATGCCCGCCCCCCCACTTCTGTGGTATTCCTTCCAATAAGTAAAACCCCAGTCTTAGCCTGAGAAAACAGATCCACTCAGTATTGAGCATCCTACAAAGTACCAGACTGGTATTTCTCAAAATTGTCAGTGTCATCAAAAAATAAGGAATATCTGGGAAATCGGCATAACCAGGAGAATTCCAGAGAGATGACATCCAAGTATAAAGTGATATCCCATAGGGGATCATGAAGCAGAAAAAGAAAGTTAGATTAAAAGAGAAGAAAATTAAATGTATTCCTGCAGGTGTTCTCTGACTTCCTACACACAAACTATCAGTGAATACATGTGCCATTAAACTTGGGTAAAACAATTTAGTTAGTAATAAAAAGTAGGAATTATGTAAAATGTGTGCTGATTAGGCCGGTAGCATTGGTAACCTAGTAGTTTATTCCTACTGTAGATGGACTCTCAATTAGTATTCCTTACTGGTTTAACCCACGTAGGCTCAACCTGACTTTTCTCTTAAGAAGTTTAACAAAAACAAAGCGAGCTCAGTCATGGGGTACCTCAATTGGAAACGGAAGTTAAATACGGTATTTTTTTAAAACAGTGATGCTGGAATGGAATTTTAATTAAGAAGTAGCATGCCTGGCATGTAAGTTGTTCTGGGCTGAGTTGTCTTCAATGCACATACACGCACACAATTGTATACACAAATGGGGGGAGGGGATACTGAATTGTCACATCAGCTCTTCACCACCATGATTTTCTTTCTTCTCTCCCTCTTTCCTTGTTCTCTGTTTTTCCTTCTCTACATCCTATCCTGCCTCCTTTTGTTATTTTCTTTACAAAAATTTAAAACTGTGTTGATTGATTTATGTTTACAGAGTTAATACTCATGGGGCACATTGGGGGACTATATGAGAGTTCGTTACATATTACAGTGTGTGGTGTTCAAAGGAAGGTAACCAATCTATCTCTGCAAACATTGATGATTCCTTTGTGGGAAAACATCAAAGCCTTCCCTTGGAGCTTTTGTGACATATGCAGTACATGATAACAATCTGTAGTCATCCCACGACACAACAGAACATCCAAATGTACATCTCTTATCTAATCATAACTTAGAAAATTGTGCATCAGCCTTTTTCTTTTACTTGTAAGAAAAATTTTCTCTGGCATGTAACAAAGGAAAGAAGTTGCATAAGCTTGCTGGGTTTTCAAAATGTGAACAAATCAACAAAAGAAGTCCCTAAAACAGTGGTATCCAATGCCAATAGCCACCAACATCTTCAGAATCAGCGAGTGGGTTCCACTATCTCAGACTTCAGCTACTTTCTACACCTTACTACAAACATTTCCTTCATATGGATCTTCTTATCCTACATATTCGTTCAGCTCCAGCCATTTTTTTTCATTTCTGTCCCTGAATTATAGTCCATTGTATGAATGTATAAAATGCATCCATTCTGCTGGACATTTGGGTCATTTCCAGCTTAAGACTATAATGAATAGTGTTGCTATGAACACACTTATAATTGCCCATTACCCTCTTCTTGACCTTGCTGTACCTTCATGGTTTAGCATCTCCAGGAAAGAAGCCAAATAAACACTTCCTGAAATTAGAAGACCCATGTGTTTGCATTAACTCATTTTAAATTTCCATAGGCTTGGAATGATGCCATTTCTGAAGGGCAAAGCCACATTTTTCTTGCTCTGCCCAGTGAGTAATGAAGCTGTTTCTCTAAATGTAGGCAAGCAAAGAAGGATGGGGGCACAGAGACCGAGACTAGACTACACTCCAGGCAACAAACAAAGCTTATCATTAGCTAATGCCAATAAAGCTTCAACTGCATCAGTGTAACAAATGGTCCTTTAATGTCAACGTATAACCCAGAAACAAAAAGAATTCTGAGCAAAAATAAATTCCAGTATGTGACATTTTACTCAAAAAAATCTATCTTTGAAGTAATAACCAGACCCATTTTTCTGGCTACAAAGCCCATTTTGAAAAGGAAAGGCTGGATTTCCATGTCATTTCAGCCACATAGAACTATAGATAACAAGGGTATACATTCAGTTACTCCTGTACCTATGATTGAAGCAGGTGCTTGTTAATAATCCAGGTGATTTAATGACATATAAAGATAAATTTCTGTTACTAAAACTTATTAATAAACATATTTGAAACCCTCCATGTCCAGTCTGCTTCTTAAATCCAGGAGGATGCATGAGGTGAATGCTTGAGAAAAGTATAATTCCTTTTAGACTAACATCTACCAGTCACAGTAGTATTTTAGGAGAAATATTTAGAGAGATGAGGTCTGGATTTTTGAGACTTTGGTGGTCATTAAATAATCTCCACTGGTACATAAACTCAAGAAATCTTTGGAAAAGAAAAAGTTATTTTTCAATAATTCCAATAGTGTTAAACAAAGAAGGATACTAATTAGGAGTCCAACTTCTTCTGAGTTATAACACTTTAATTAAAATGTTTTTTTACCATTTTTTGCACCAGGAACTAAAAAATTTCTATCAAATTAAGAGCTTTATTTCGCAGTAGTGTATGAAAAAGCAAACATTAAATCAAATAAGAACTAAATATGTCCTTATAGACACCTATCAACATAATTGGAAGTCTTCATAGTAGGGACATCTCTAAGGTAGAGATTATTGACCAAGATTCTGAATCTTTAGCTTGTACCTTACCTCTTGTCTTAGGGTTTCTGTTGTTGTGAAGAGACACCATGACCATGGCATCTCTTATAAAGGAAGACATTTAATTTTGGTAACTTACAGTTCAAAGGTTAAGTTCATTATCATCATGGTGGGACACGGAGGTGTGCAAGCAGACATAGTGCTAGAGAAACAGCTGAGGGTTCTTACATCTTGACCCACAGGCAAGAGGAAGTGCTCTGTCTCACTGGGTGTACCTTTTGAGCATAAGATACTTCAAAATCAACCCACATAGTGGCACACTTCCTCCAAAAGGTCACATCTACTCCAAGGCCTCCCACTAGTGACATTCCCTTTAGGGGACATGTTCTTTCAAACCACCACACCTTTCTAGTTGACACTAAACATTAAGGGGAGGAAGTGAGCTGGCAAAAGGTTCTCAGCAATAGAAGTCGTTGAGTTCTGGCTTCTTACAGTTGCTCCTACCAAGAAGTAAGTGGATCAGATGTTCAATAACTTCTTTACCCCTAGAGCACATAAGGAGAAAAGGCTAAATTTTTGTTAAGATTAAATAGTTTACTAAATGGAAAAAAGATTGGAAAATTCATAGCAGGTAATAAGCATACAATAAAAGTTAGCAAATACTTTTGTTTTCCCCAGGATCACACTCTGAGCCTGTCCCTACTGAGTTACCATTCAAATGTGATCAGAAGTATAATACCCAGTAGAAAAGGGTTCTCCCTAAGGCTTTTGGTTGTGCCATTTCTTTTGTGTCTTTTGTGATTTCTAAAGTCAAAAGAGTCTTTTTGACCATGTCAGTGCCATAAAGTTCTAAGAAGAAAAAAAAAAGAAGCCAAGAAGAAAAAAATTATTCAAAAGGAGAGAAATTCCTGAAAGGAGTGAGGGCTGAATGTCAACCAAGGGTCTCAACGTGTATCGTATGTTGTGATGAACAGTCTCACAGTATTCCAACAGAGCTAGAACAAGGGGAGGAACAAATGGTGCTATAAACAGGAATTTGGGCTACACAGATTCCAAGAAACATAGTTCTATGTTGCACTTACATGTGCAGCCCCCAACACATGCAAGGACAACATACACCTTAGAGTCTGCAGGATGTCCATCATCATTCTCAGATCCAACCTGTCCCAGCTGTGATAAGGGATCTGAAAATCAATTAAGCAAAGGTTTTGCACACTACCTCACTCCTAATCACTTTGTTAAGGTAGCACAGTTCAGTTATTTGGTTTTCCTACGAACAGTTCTTGGTCCCATGATCTCCATTTGTGATAATGCTACAGCATTTAAACACAAATAATTCAAGAACTAAACCCATAGAACACAGAATTAGGAAAACAACGGCACAATTGGTGACAGTATGAACAACAAACTATTTGTGAACATAAGCAAAGCAGTGGGAAAACCTCCAACGTCTCTCATTTTGTCATGCTGATATTAAGGAGAGGAAGCATATGCTACCATCTACAGAAGGTAATACATCAAACAAAGGAGTGGCCCATGTCACGTGACACCACAAGCCTTGGGAGATGTGAGAAAAGATGGTACAAGTCCCTGAAAAGTTTTAAAATTGGAACATTATGAGTATCTGAGGAGTGCTGGAGAATAAAGAGTCCTCAGAAAAGTAATTTATTACATTCTACAGTTGTAACACTGAGGAATTCAGGCAATACACATTTTATACACTTTCACTGCAAAGCTAGTTGACATGGGAGGTCAATCTATTCTGTACAATATTGCATTTTTGTTGAACCATTGAAACTGTACATATCTGAATCAAGAGAATAGTTTTGCCTGTGTTACCTTTTGATCACAAACTCTGCAGGTGAGGATCAATGTTTCTCCTCTTATATGTGGCCTATCCCCAGGCTTTTAAAAATACTGACACATTATGTTTCTCCACCAAAAGCAACAACTTGGGAATCAAAAAGAGCTCCCAGTTGGAGAGGGCAGAAGAGGGTCAATGAACTTGTGCACTGTACTTCAAAACCATACCCTGTGACAGAGCCTTCCATTTCTCAGAACCCTGGTGAGCTGCTTTGCATTTGAATAGCAACTCCAGACAACTGACCCCTTGTCTTAATACACATGGTTTGTCTTTAGGGGATGACTGAGGATGTACTAACAGTCTGTGAGTCTCATTTATCAAACAGGTTTCAAGAAAATTCCTAGAAACAGGCAATGGCTGGGTGCTCACAATGACAATTACAGAGAAACTTAGCAAAGAAAAATAGTCGATTTTTTAGAAAAATACAAGTGTTTTGTCAAAATTTTACAAAAAAGAATAGTTTATACTAAAAGGAATTAAATGAACTATACAAAAGTTACAAATAGTAAGTGCAACCAAATGATAGCATGATACAGATATTAAAAACAACAGCATTATTCTAAAAAAAAACAAAAACAGCATTGATGCTGGCGTCTATTCCCTATTTCCCTCAACTCCTTATTGAAAAGACCAAAGAAAACTAAGTAGAGAAGAAATCAAAGTGCTACTAAACACAGGGACAAAGTGATATTGTTGTTGTTTTGTTTTTTTTACATACTGTCTGTGCTTTATGCGCCCAAGACTAAAATTTTTAAATAGTAAATATTAGAAATGAATATGGGGATAGAAAGACATTGTGAAATATTTTGACAGAGGAAATGCACAGAGGCCAACGGAACCAAAGGAAACACAAAGAAGACCGATAGCAAAGCTGTTCCCCAGCAGGATGAGCAGTACCACCAGGATGGAAGAAAGCACCAGGCCTGCCCATCTCATGATACTGAGAATAGAAGCCCAGTAATAAATAAATATATGGAGAGCTGACTCCTGGCAAAGGAGCAATACTATACACAGAGAATGTATTGAAAGATGGCCTGTTTATGGAATGCCCCCTTCCAAGCCACTGGATCACATTATTGATGAGGTCATCCTGCATCAAGTAGTCATTCTACAAAACACAGAATTGTGGCAGCATCTTTGAGGACAGTGAAAGGACACAAACAAGGAAATGAGATAACATAAGGATGTACTCAGGTGGAAACAAGATCAAGCAAAGGATCTGACTCCTTGTTGTACAAAAGAAAGAAATGAAGGGCCAATGAGATGGCTCATCACATAAAGGCACTTGCTGCCAAGCCTGATGACCTGAGTTTGAATCCTGAAGCTCACGTGGTAAAAAACAGAACCAACTCCCACAAGTTGTCCTCTGAAATCCACACATACACAATGAAAAAATAACTACATTGTTTAAAAGGAGATCACTTCCTCTCTCCTGGTACCTTATTATTACCTATCTTCTGTGGTTATTCAGATTGTAGCACACATATCAAAAGCATAAAAGCTAACATTCACATCTAAGAGAAAACACATAATATTTGTCATTTGGGGCCTGCACTCAGAATGATTTTTTTTCTAGCTCCATCCTCTTACCTGCAAACCTCATAATTTCATTTTGTAACATCTGGATAATATTTCTTTGTGTGCTACACTTTCACTACTCACTCATCAGTTGATGGACATCTAGGCTGCTTCCAATTTCTAGCTATTATGAATAAAACAGGACTGAACATGGATGAGAAAGCATCCATGTAGTAAGATGAAACATCCTTTGGGTATATGCCCAAGATGATATAGCTGAATCTTGAAGTAGATTGATCCCCATCTTCCTGATTTCCATAGTGGCTGTACAAATTTGCACACTCACTAGCAATGGACAAGTGTTCATTTCCCTTACCCCACATCCTCACAAGCTTGAACTATTGGTTTTTTGTTTGTTTGTTTGTTTGTTTTACTTATCTTGGCCATTCTGGAGGGGTTAAGATGAAATCTCAAAGTAGTTTTAATCAGTATTTCCCTAGTGGCTAAGGTTGCTGTACATGCCTTTGTTTCTCAGTTAGTCTACTAAGTTCTGTACTCCATTTTTATTTTTTTATTTATTTTTCTCCTCTTCCCTCCTCCTGTCCCTCCAGCCCCCCCAACCTACCCTCCATTCCCTCCTACAAGAAGGTAAGGCCTCCCATGGGGAGTCAGCAGAGCCTGGTCCATTCAGTAGAGGCAGGTCCAAGCTCCTCCCCATGACTCAAGGCTGTACAAGGTGTCCCACCATAGGTAGTGGGCTCCAAAAAGCCTGCTCATGCACCAGGGATGGATCTTGATCCCACTGTCAGGGGGCCCCTTAGGCAGACCAAGCTGCACAACTGTCTAGCTTATGCAGAGGGCCTAGTCCAGTCCCATGGAGGCTCCACAGGTGTTGGTCTAAATTTCATGTGTTCCTACTAATTTAATTTGGTTGTCTCTCTAGGTTTCCATCATGATCTTGATGTTCCTTGCTCATAAAATCCCTCTTCTCTCTCTTCGGTGGTGGCACATTCTGGTAGGATATGCTGAAGGAGGCAGAGGCAGGAAGATCACGATTTCAAAGCCAGCCTGTACCTCATTTTTAGTTTAGCTACTTGTTATATTGATATTTAAGGTTCTTTTTAGTACTTTATATATTCTAGATACAAAAACTCTATCAGATGTATATTTGGTAAGGATCTTTTCCCATTCCGTAGGCTCCCACTTTGTCCAAAATAACAGTGTCCCTTGCCATACAGAACCTTTTGAGCTTCATGAGGTCCCATTTATTTACCAACTGTTGGCTGTAATGCCTGTGCTATCTGGTGTCCTGTTCAAAAAGTCCTTCCTTGTGCCATTGAGTTCAGGGGAAACTCACATAGGATTAAATGAGGAGAAGGATGAAAGTAAAGAATGGATTATGGGAAGGAACAACTAACATTAAGGTGCTTTGAAGAAATATATATATATATATGAAATCTAAATTGATTCACCAAATAATGGGGGGGAGCAATGCCACAACTAGACATGTTATGCCACCTTGCAGAAGCTCCAGTTCCAGGAATAGGTTATATCTTCTTCAGTCATTGGCCAAAGGGATCCAGTGGAACTCTCAAACATCACACACTATTGCCAAGACTATTAATTTTGGTCCACAACCTAATGGTAAGGCCCTATTGCTGAAGACAACACTTATTTACATAATCACAGAGAAGTCAAGCTGGTGCCAGCTAGACACTTCACCCCTACTGATTAGTATTCATGGTCCTGGAAGGTACTCTCCATGCTACCAGAGTAGAAAGGTAATCATCAGTATCACCAATACAAGCCTATAACCTACAACAGAGACTTGCCTGAAAGATACACTGGTGAAATAGTGGTACAAATTTTATGGGTGTAACTAACCACTTTTTGTTTGGATTTAAGATCCAGTCCATGAAACAGAACCCATACCTGACCCTGCCAACATGGCCAGTTCCTGAGAATAGCTAGGCCATGGGTCTAAGGGAAAACCTACTACTATTATTCTGCTAAAGGAACATAGCAATAAAATGATTCCTGATGCAGTGTTGCTATGTCCATAAATCAGAACATCGCTCAGCCTTCATCAGAGAAGGCTTCTTCTTGTAGTAGATAGGAATTAGCAGAGATCTTCCATGGACAATATACAAAGTGAGAGATTTTGGAGCAGTTGGTCTTTAATAGGATTTCTTCATCAAAATTCTGTCCCCAAGGCTCAGAGATTTATGTGGAAGAGGAGATGGGAAGATTGTAAGAATAAGAAGTGATAGATGACTCCAAGAAAATAATGTCTTCCAGACACAGTAAGACCGGTGCACATATTAATTCTCTGAGACTGGCAATACACACAAGGCTGGCACAGGTTCAAGCCAGACAGAGCCTCAGAACTGTGAGCAGGGGGAGGACACAGGGTGTCCCGTTCCTAACAAACAATCTATTTGCAATTGACACCTACTGACAAAGACAAAATCAGATTTCTCCAACGGAATATTACTGGACATATACTCTCCATGGATGACCTCATGCCCAGTAGTAGTTGCCAACACAAAATGAACTCCATGTTTTTTATTTGTTTTTTTTTCTTTTTTTTTTCAGAGCTGATGGATTTTTTTGTTTTATTTTGCTTGAACATTTTGTTTCTGTCTGTCTGATTTTTATATTGTTGTTTGTTTTGACTTTTATGGGATTTTGTTATTGAGAGATAGAGCAAACAAAAATCAGCTATATGTGATTATAAATACCAGTAAAAATAATAAAAGTTCATGTTAGCATTTAAGAGTTTTCTAGAATTCTAACTTTTGTCATTTTAGTTTGAATTATAACAAATGGAAAACCAAGTATCAGCCTTATACAAGGAATTTTCCACAGACTATCCATACTGTTTTCTTTTGTAGAAAGAGAAGTAACTAACAAAATGGTTATGCTTAAGGTATATATTAGAGATATTTTATTTTAAAATATAAAATGAATTTATTTTATTCTTATCTATAAGACCTAACCAGAACAGTATGTGACTCTCCACTCTCCTAAGTCACTAATGAAACAAGCCAATGAAAAATACCCAGTATCCCAGGGCTAAGTAGATGACTCAGAGGGCAAAGCATTTGCCACACAGGTAGGAAGGGCTTGGGAGTGTCTCCCCAGGACACACATATGTTTGGATGTGGTACCATGCATCTGTGTTATAGTGCACCTTTAGTGATACAGAAGATGGAAGTAAGTGAATCTCAGGAAGTTCATGGTCCAGCTAGTCTGCTGTACACATATGCGAAGAAGAGAGCATGTCTCCAACATGGTAGACAATAACTGACACCGAGTTTCTCCCATCACCTCCACATGTGTACTGCAATGAATACACACACACACACACACACACACACACACAC
>CABHPR010155442.1:0-45086 GCA_902168415.1 Peromyscus melanophrys | reverse complement strand
ACACACACACACACACACACACACACACACACACACACACACACACAAATATAAATATACACACACCTAGGTAGTTTCATTCAGTGCTTGTAGTTTAAGAAATAAATTCCATGCTAAAAGAGATTATAATAATATTATACTTTATAATACATATAAGTTATAAAATATACTGTAATTTCAGTTAAATTTACTTTAGATATTATTTCTGTTGGGAATTTATAAGAGATGGAAAGAAATCAGAAATTACCAGTCTAGGGAGTAATTCTCTGATTTTTCTTTTTATATTTATATACCTTGCAGCTGTATCATTTGTGATCAAATTCTCTCACTTCAGTACATTTCAAAATATCTGAGGGCCAATTTTGTGTGTATTATAATAATAAATACTTTGGTATACAAGAATAAAAGAGTAAAACATTTTGTAAAGTGTGGTGTTATGGACAAACAATTAGCAAGTTTCTATATAGAATGATTAAATTATGCCTGGGGAGGTATTCTCTTTTTTTTCCCTCATCTTTCCTGCTTATAAAAGACTATCTTCTTAATTTGAAATGTTATGCTAAGAGATGAAGACTTCAGCCAGACAAAACTGAGCAGTGTAATTTGATCTTTCCAACTTCAAGTTTGAGTCATAGGTCGGCAAATGTACCAGCAGACAAGGGAACATTTTAAAATAAATGTCAGGAACAGTTATGAATTGTTGGCTGGCTGAAAGCCAGATCAGGGTGAAAGGTAGGAAATTGTGAACATCAACGCACAAGATTTTCAGGGTTGGAGCATGTGGTGCTCAGAAAACTGAAACAATAACAGCCAAAGGTTACCTTGGATAACATTTCTTGGAGGGTTTTCAAATTAATGCAGGGTTTCCTTGTTAACTTGATTATTTCTTGTTGCCTTTTTTGTTCACTGTCCACTTGGAATGAAAGCAAAATGGAAAGATTAGCAGAGAATTCTTGCTTTTTGTAGTCTGTTTGACTCTGCTTCTGATCACTTAAGTGGCCATCTTAGTATCTATGACTCAGAAATCTTGTCGTCTTTATGGTCACAAGGGTCTCACTGGGAACCCAAACTACTCAGGCTGTTGCCAAGACTAATTTTGCTCCCCATAAACTGACAGCAATGCACCATTGCTAAGGACAGCATCTACAAAACTTATTGAAAATGAATATGTCCAGCTCATGCCTACATAGAGCCTTATGTAAGACGAATCTTAAAAGGTCTTATTAATAAAAAAAAAAAAACCCGAAGCCAAATATTGGGGTGAATTCTGAAAGATCAGAGAAGCAGCAAAAGCCACAGCTAACTTCACCTTGATAACTCCTCATCGGATCCTGTTTCCACGAATCCTCAGACTGTAAGCTTCTGAATCCTCACCTGAATGGATCTCAGTTGAACTGATACTAAAAGTTTAAAAGCCTCTTGTTCCTGGTCTTCACGCTTGATATACCTTTCTGCTTCCTGCCATCACTTCCTGGGATTAAAGGCATGTGCCTTTCCCAAGCAAGACATGAGATCTCAAGGGCTGGAATTAGAGGTGTGTGTCACCATGCCTGGCTCTTTCCAGTGTGGCCTTGAACTCAACAGAGATCCAAATGGATCTCTGCCTCTGGAATGCGAGGATTAAAGGCATGTGCTACCACCGTCTAACCTCTACATTTAATATAGTGGCTGTTCTGTTCCCTGACCCCCAGATAAGTTTACTGGGGTGCACAATATATCAACCACAGCCTTCCATCTACAGGCTAGCATCTTTGATAAAGTAAGGAAGACAGCAAAGGAGAAAAGTAAACACAAACCCAGCCACAAACCCTTTAATCTACAAGGGTGTCCTAACTGTAAGATATGCTAGTACAATGATAGCACAAACCATGTGGAAGTGACCAACCAATATTCAGTTTCCTTTATGGCCTACATCATGAGATGGAACTCATACCTGAGAGTGCTTGTGTGACCAAGATATTGCAACTAGATAGGGCAGGGCCCTTGGGTAAAACCCAATACTACTGTTGTAAAAACAAAAAACATAGCAATAAAATGACTCCTAATGATGTTATGATATACTCATAAATCAGTGACTTGCTCAACCAAGAGAAGCTTCATCCTGCAGCAGACTGGAAAAAGTATAGCGACCCATAGTCAGGCATTGTGCAGACATTTAGAGACCCCCGGAACACTCAGCCCTAAATGTGATGTCTCCATCAAATTCCTTCCCTTAGGGCTCAGAGATCTCTGTGGAAGAGGGAAGAGGAGGAAGAAAAGTGTAAGAGCCAGAGACGAAGGAGGACACCAAAGAAACAAGGTCCTTTAAATCAACAAGATCTACACACATATGAATTCAGAAACTGAAGTAGCAAGCACAAAGTCTGCCGGTGTCTGCTCCAGATAGGATTTTAGAGCTGAAAGGAGAAGCAGACACATTCCCCCATCCCTATAACAGAAGTTATCTCCAATTGATAACCCCTTTCAACTGAAAATGTAGTTTTCTTCAAAGGAGTCTCATTGGGTGAAAAAAAAAAAAAACTCTTAAGTGTAGTCAGCATGACTAGCAGTACACAGCCAGCAGAAAACCATTCATGGGCATCTTTGGAGGTTTTGATTTCATAATGTCCCTCCAGGGCTTTTCCTAGCTCTCTCTTTTTAATTTTACCTTATTGTTTTTTATTTTCACTTTATCATATATAGATATTTCTTCTCCTTTTTCCCTAAAGGTCCTTGTACATGTGTTATGGATTCCCTTTTAGTGTTATTATGGGATTCCTGAGTGTGTGAGTGATTGTCTCTTCTGTCTTCTCTTGGGCTCTTTTTCTATGTTTTGTCTAACTCCTATGTGTTAGTTTGTTTTATTTTACATTAATTTATTATTAGCCCTTAGCAGTGTGTTTATTTTCTAAAGAGAGATAGATAGCGGTGGCTCCAGATGGGAGGGGAGGTGGGAGGAACTGGGAAGAATAGAAGAAGGGAAATCCTAATCAGAATATATGTGAAAAAAATTCTGTTTTCAATAAAACAAACAAATAAAAAAACCAAAAAAATCCTGTACACTTTAGGGATTTCAGTGGGCAGATAAGTGCTGGAGAGTCTCTTTCATCATCTCCTTTCTGTTCTCCCTCTGTATGTCTCCTCCTGCCCATTCTCTTTCACACTGGCATATATATATTTATACATATATATGCATATATATCCCTACATATATATATCATAACAACATATGAAAAATAATGGTCAGCAATAGTTCAAACAGTATGATCTATTTAGTCAATCTAGCCACTATGATATTCAAATTTAAATGGCTACTATCATACAGAGGTTTGATCATCTCCTCAATCATTTATTATTTATTATTTTCATTTTTAATGGGGCTGATATTAGAAATTTAGTAAAGTAACTACCTAAAGCTGTGAAACGTCTCAAGGTTTTGTCTATTTAAATTATATATATTTACATGGGTGTTGGTGACACACACCTTTGATCCCAGTACTCCAGAAGTAAAGGCAGGTGGATCTCTGTGATTTTAAGGCCAGCCTGGTCTGAAAAGGGAGTTCCTGGACAACCAGGGCTGTTACACAGAGAAACCCTGTCTTGAAACTCACCCCCTCAAAAAATATTATAGATATTCGTCTTTGAAAAGTGTGCTCATGAGCAATACAACACATCTGTGATCAAAATTTAAATATCAAATGGTGCACTTTAATATTGGTCTATCATCTTAGATATAAATTTATTGTTTCCCCCTTTGGCCCTTTAACTAGACAATATCAAAATAAAGCAACTTAATGAGTTTTCATTTAAACATTAGAAAAAAGTTTGTAATGGAGACAGAAAAAAATATTTTGGCATAAAATCTGTTTAAAGTATGTAGAAAAAGTTTTCCTCAATTACTTATATCTTGACTTGACATCCTTTACAGACTCAAAACTGTATTACCATATTTAAAGGCTCCTCTTCTTCAAATTCTCCTTCCTTTATGAAGCCTCAAGTTTAAATTGGTAATTTAGAATTATCCATTCTTGGTGTGTTTTGGAGAAATTAACTTTTTAATTTTTCTCCTAAAAAACAGAGCATCAATTCAAGTTTCTCGCTGTTAGGTATATAATTGTCACCTGTACTTCCTTATGAGTAATATAAATGCAAACATGGATCTGCCATATCTTATTCATGCTCCCTTTCTAATTTCTCTTTAACTCTGTGTTCTTGAATATTGTCTGCCACAAATCAAACCTTCATGGAGCAAAATTTATTTGCAATAGTAAAATTAAATTAACAAAAAGAACACGTCATTTTAGGCTATACCTTAGGTAACTGACATCTACAGTGAAACACACATCCACACACATACACCCCTTTTCTTTGATTGGTAATTTGTAGCTTAATATTATCCAAAACCATTTTCCAAATCAGGAGCAAATGATTGCTCATTACATTTATAACATTTTCTGTGATCTCTGCTTCCTGTATCTTGTAGAGTCTGAATTGCTTGTCTTTGGAATGCTGGAGATTTCTCCAGGGTATAGAGGAATGTTAGTGATTGCTTGATTAACTATGTTTTCTGTGTCAGAGATCTGCACTCGATACCTTGGACTGCATAATTTTCTTTGCTGCTGTTAAGATGATAGAAACCCAAGGAAAAATGTTATTTCAGCCTTTTCTTAAAAATACACCCTATCATTAAAACTCAAGAAAAAATTGAAACAATAGATACTGAAAAGCAATGGTTAACACCTCCTCATTTATAGAAAAAACAATTATCAATCACTTATGAGAATTGTGACTCATTTTCACTATTCAATTTAATGAATTTTCATTCATTCATCAAGCTCACACTGAGTATTTATTTTGTTCCCATAACAGTATTGTACATATGATTAAAAAGAATAGAACTATTAATACTGAGAAAAATGATAACCTAATTATTACCTAGAAAACTATTTAATGAAGTAATAGAAAAGAATAAAAACAAGGGCAGGCAATATATGTTTCCAATATCAAGTCTCCACATCACTGGGGATTATTCACTTTTTTAGCAATGAAGCCCAATCCATTGATAGTATATCAATGCCTTCAAAGAGTAACCACGAATCAGAGAACTTTAGAAAGATGAAATTTGTATTTTGACCTTTCAGAGGTAGAATCCAAAATGAGACAATCCAAATCATGTATTATTTTCTTTACATTTGAGAGCTAAGAAATGCTGTTGTGTCCAGAATGGCAGGAAAGATAACTTCTGATTTGTGTCTTGAACAGAAAAGACTTTGCCTGAAGGTCAAGGTGCTCAAGGATATCCCAAGGCATGGGACAACTTCTGCAGCAAAGCATATTGTTGCTTTATTTGAAGGTCTGTGTGGTCCTAGCTTTGTTTTCCATGAGTCTATGAAGAGGGTTGTATCTTGAGGCGTTGACTGATGATGTCAGAGTTGGGCTGGTTTTCTGGGTTTTATGTTTTGTTTTTTTGGTTTTGTTGTTTGTTGCTTCTGACATAAGAACTAGATTGGGAAATGAAGAATGGCAACAACTCTCTTTAGAGAACGGCAGAAACTCTGGTGTTATGTAGATTACAAAAGCAGATAAAAAGTATTCAGTGACAGAAGAAACAAAACATACTCAGTCCAGATTAAAAGAAAAATAGAAGAAGAAGAGCTTCTTTTTAATCCCCGATGGTTTGGATCCACTATCCATCATGATTCCATCCCTGATTTGGGGTGAAAATTGAAGGAATGTGAAACCCAAAGATATATAGATCCCAACCTTGAAAAGTCTTGTTACAATCATAAAATGAATTTAAGAAGGATATAAAATGAGGTTATAAATGAGTTCTCTGTATACAAAGGTTGACATATACAAATTCTGATAAGTTTTTGAAATTACAAATCACTTATAATCATGCAGGCTTTATTAACAGACTGATGAGAATTCTTCAGCCAAATAAGAGCATACTGACCTTTGTTATCAGTAATACAAACAAAAGAACTTTGAACATGAATATACTGAGTTCATTTTAATACAAATATTTTTTCAATATTAGTTTTAAACCCAGTACCTATTACTTGTGATTATCAGAGGCTTTTTTTTCACACATTTTAATTCAGTTTAGCCGGGACCATCTAAAATAACAATATGAGGAAAATTTTTCTTTTATTTTTTGTTTTTGCTTTTATTCAGTTTTTTTCTATGTATTTTATTTTTCCCTACAGTATATTTCTGACTTATCTTTGGGAATATGTTCTCAGTCTATAGATATTTGAATTTTCTGTTAGCTCTGACCCAATAAATTCTAGGATAGTTTTGTAGATAAGAAACAGTAGACGACTAACAATGATGAATAAAAATAGCATACAATAGATAAAAACAATAAGCTTACTGATGTTGTATGAATGAAACGTCAATGGTGGCACATATTTGTAGCATCAGTACTGGAGAGGCTAAAGGGGGAGAAGGGTGAATCTGACACTAGCGTGGGAAATATCAGGAGGTTCTCTACCTCTCTCTACTCTAATACACACACACACATATATATGTATATATACATATATACATATATATTACATATACATACATATATACACATATTTTATGTGCATATATATATATGCAATCATATATACACATATTATATATGCATATATATATATATATGCAATTAGAGCTAGAGCTCACATCTTTTAACTACAAGCAGGAATCCGAGAAAGCACACAAAGGGTCTTTTGAAACTGCAAAGCCCACCTCCTGTGACACACCTCCTCCAGCAAGACCATGACTACTAATCCATCCCAAATAGTTCCACCAACTAGGAACTAAATATTCAAATGTAAATGCCTATGAAATCATTCTCATTCAAATAACCCCACCAAATTCTCATATATCAGTGAGGAGGAGGAGGAGGAAGAAGAGGCGGGAGGAGGGGAAGAAAGGTGGCACAAACCAGAGGTTGATGAAAACTACCTCAAACCTTGAAACTTAATTTTCCAGACAGGACAGTGCTATGTAATGAACTCAAAATGGCTGCGGTCGGTTGCTTCCATATGATCAATGCAGTGAAAATTTCACATTGAATAGGTTTGGACTCAGAAAGATGGGAACTGACGGAAGGCAGTCACATGAGTTTGCTGGCTTGTTTGGATGTCGGCTATGCGCTCTGATAGGCTGTCCACGATAGACGGCCCTATTTTGTGCATATGCTGACAGCGCTAATTGGACTCCATGGACTAAAAATAGAGTCTAGGAAGTTGGAGGTAAAACTGCTAGGGAGTCTGGGAGGTGTTGAGGGTAAGGAATAGGGGATAGAAATGTCTATGTTTAAGCAGATTGTATACATCTATCAAATACTAAAACATTATTTCAAAACAAGAAACACAAATAGAAGATGTTAAGGGGGAAAGTGCACACACAATACTTTCCTTTCAAGACTATGTGATGAGCACTGCCAGTCTCTATCAATGATCTAAAAGGGAGGACCTGATATGAGCTCAAGCAACTCATAGCACGTGTTTCCAGTGTGTCCTAAAGGGTCCACAAAACAAGGACTTGGCGTATTCTTCCCCTTTGGTTCTTTCAAGAGCAATGTTAGTTGGGCCAGCATTGAGCTGGAGAAGCAAAGTGCTTTAGAAGACAGTCGTCCATGGACGGTGCTGTGGGAAGCTCTAGTAATTCCAGGACATGGAAACTGAGGCAAGATTGTGTATAATATTTAACACGGTCTATTCTACATGCAATATTGCTCTTACGGAAGGTGATAATTTCATCTTTATAAACTAAGATAACTGTGCTGTACTGTAAAGAAAAATAGTCATCAGTGTATTCATAATGAGAAATACAGGTCAGTGTAAGTCAGCGAGGCTGCTTTGAGAAGTGACAGTGTTTACTTCAACAGCTTTCCTATTTACAGGTATTGTCTCTCAACTTATGCCAATATTTTGAAAGCACATGTTTATTTCAGTTCACAAAATGATAGTTCTTGTTATATTTTCAAAAATTCATTGAAGCAATTACTATCCACATCTTATTTGAATTTATAATTAATTTTACTAAATTAATTTTATATAATCTAAAATATCAAGATTTCAAAGTAGGATTAAATTACAAATAATTTACAATACTTGATATACAGATCTTTTTACCATAGAGACATATAAACTATTTCATTGTTATGAAAAATTGTTATGTGGGTGAGAATATAGTGAAAGTTTGGATGAGAAAAGTCTAAATGAAGTTAAATTATATGTACTTCAGTAGTGGGCTAACGTATAAATGGCACTAAAATGTTCTCATTGTTTAGCCATATGGAATAATCAAAGTTTATACTCAGTAAAGTGTGAGGACAAGTTAACAGTAAAAGGGCAGCTTGGGTTCTAATCCAGCCCCCACTACTTTCTAAGTGATTGCTTTCACATCACTAAGACTCACTAAGACTTGGGACTCTAAACATTAAATGAAAGCATTGTACACGGAAACATTGTTGAGAAGATTTCATGGTATAATACCTGTGACTTATCTTTTAAGACATTAATACAAAATAAATCTAAAGCAATTATAGGAATATTGAAAAAAAAGGCTTGTAGAAAGATGATAAGCTTCATTTAAAACTCAGAATTACAATTTATAAAAGTCTTTCTTTTCTCAAAGCTATTTTTGTTTTTTTTTTTTTTTTTTTTAACCAGTGGAGTGTGGAAGTAATTTAGACCTAATAAGATTACTGGATAAATATCTCTGAACATGAAAATTGCCAGACCTTTATGATCTAAAAAGTGAAGGTATTGTTGTCTAAATTCCTATGCTTCCATGTGGACCATTGACAACTACTTTTTATGCCAGAGTACTGGAAATATGTCTATCCTCATGCAGTTTCTTATATTAGGTAGGTTAGGTTATTGTAATGGTGAAACTTGACAAAAACTGTGACTTGTTCTTAGCTATTGAATATAACAATCACTCTTGAGACAATGTATGATGGCAGTCAAATGATTCTCAGAATTCAGTACAGGCACACAGACAGAAGGGAGCTCACATCTGTCTCAGTTATTGTTACTATTTCCAGGGTGACGCAACTTGGAGAAGAAAGCACTTATACGGCTTACACTGCCATATCGTGGTTCATCATCGAAGGAAGTCAGGACAGGACTCAAACAGGGCAGGATCACAACCAGGAGCTGATACACATGTCATGGACTAGAAGGGGATGTTTCTTCGCTTGCTCCTCATGGCTTACTCAGCTTGCTTTTCTATAGAACCCAATTTCACCAGCCCAGGGATGGAACCATGACATTGGTTTGTGCTCTCCACCATTAACCACTAATTAAGAAAATGCCAAAAGGCTTGCCTATAGCCCAGTTATATGGAGGCATTTTCTTACCTGAGATTTCCTCCTCTCAGACAAAACTACCCAGCACAACATCCAAGCACTAAAAATAAAAAAAAAAAAAAATTGTCTGAGCCTTGGTGGCACACCTTTAATCCTAGCACTCAAGAGGCAAAGCCAGGCTGCTCTCTGTGAGTTTGAGGCCAGCCTTGTCTACAAAGTGAGTTCCAGATCAGCCAGAGCTACACAGAGAAACCCTGTCTTGAAAAACAAAAATAACAACAACAAAAAATTCCATTTTCAGTGTCCTTTTATAATAAGTTATAGCAATGATGATAATGAGTTTAAAAGAATACAACTATTTTAAAATAATTAGTGTTTTATTGAGAAGAGCTTCTGAAAACAATTGAGTTTTAAAAAGAGAGTAATAAAATGTATTGGTTCCTAGACTACTTCACCATACTTGAGAGGCAGAAAAAATACTGTGAAGTGTATAATAGCAGATAAAAAAAGTACTTATATATTTGCTAGAGAGGGTTTAAATCATATAAAGAGACCTATCATCTTCATGTATTTTATTTTCTCCAAAGTACTTTTCTACATTTTGTTCAACAGACTCTACACAACGGTATTAATGGACTTTATATAATCCCTTTAGGTGGTGTTTCCACAGGCTAATAGATTTTATAGCCTAGGAAGTCACAGCAAACATACTCAATTTGTTCTTTCAGTAATTCTAAACACTTATTTCTAGCTTGGTACTTAGCCTTGTAGATGTACCTGAGAAGGGCCTCTTTCTTATTTGTGGATTGAGAATGCTCAGTAAACTCTTCAACACTGTAGTATTAGTTTCTTGAGTTAAAGGTGATATATGTTATAAAATTTAATGAAAAAAATCAAACCTACAAATTATCCAAGAACCTGCACTAGATATTGCCCTTGCGGAACCTGTTGCTTTATCTTTTCCAATTACACAAAAAGCGCATTCTGTAACCAGTTCTTTAGTCGGCCTCTGGAATTTCCAGGCATCAGTAGATAACTTAACATTCTGCTTCAGTTGTTCCTTCAAGCACTTTGTTTACTTTGCAGTCTTTGAATGCTTCAGTAGCTTTGATGTTTTAATGGCATCATCCATCCCTAAGCCAGGCCCTGCCCAGGGCAAAGCCACCTCAGTGAGTATCATTCCTATGCAGATGAAGTCACTGCACTCTGCTGCATTGCTGAGAAAGGCACTTCACTAATGTTGTGAAGCACTGCTTCTAGAAATGATGATGGATCTTTCCAGAAACTCAGTGGGGGTATCTGTCATGAGTATGTGTCCTGAGACAGTGTGCTGTTGCCATAAAACTCATTGTATGCTAACAATTCTCATTATAAAGTATATAAATCTGATTTAGGATTTTATCTACCTATATGAAGAGTACAATCATGGAGTCAAATTCCTATGTAGCTGAGCTTTTAAATGCTTACTAACTTTCTACTATGCTTCAATAATCCTAACTTGACTTCACTACATATTCTTATGATAAAATGAAATGCTAGAATTTTCTTTCAGAAGAGATTTGAGATAGATAGAACAGGGCTGGAGTGGGAAAGCAATGAGAAAGATACCATGATAGAAGGAGATATCATGGGGATAGAGAGAAACTCAGTGCTAGGGAAGTTGCCAGGAATCCCCAAGGATGACCCCAGCTTGGACTACTAGAAGTAGTGGAGAGGGTGCCTGAATTGGCTTATCCCAGTAATCAGATCAGTGAATACCCTGTCACACAGAGCTTTTCTCCAATAACTGATGGAGGCAGATGCAGAGATCCACAGCCAAACACCAGCCCGAGCTCCAGGAGTCCAGTTGGAGAGAGAGAGAGGAGGGATTCTATGAGCAAGTGCATCAGGATCATGATGGGGAAACATGCAGAGAGGACCAAACCAAACTAGTAGGAACGTATGAAAGTTGGATCAATGGCTGTGGAGCCTGCAGGGGAGGACTAAGCCCTTTGCATGGCTAGACAATTGTGTAGCTTGATCTGCTTGGGAGGCCCCCTGGCGGTAGGATTAGAATCCATCCCTGGAGAATGAGGGGGCATTTTGGAGCCCACTATCTATGATGGGACCACCTCATGCAGCCTTGAGGCAGGGGGAAGGGCTTGGACTTGCCTCTACTGGATGTGCCTCCCCATAGGAGGCTTGCCTTCTTGTGGGAGGGGAGTGGGGGGGATTGAGGGGCAAAGCTGGGGCGGGGGGGTTATAATGAGGGAAGAGGGGGATCTATGATTGGTGTGTAAAGTGAATGAAAAATTTTCTTAAGAAAAAAGAGATTTGCAAATCTATGTTCCAATTCTTGGAAACAACATTATCTTCAGATATCATTTATTGTGAAAAGGCTCGAGTGGCGACTAAACTAAAGTGGATGTAGGACATCTGGTATTATATGAAATGTGCGGTCTATGTAGAAAAATATGCCTGGAAGTCTAAGCCTACTTTAGAGGGTCTAGGTGTCCATCATGCACTTACACACTGGTAGCAACAAAAATTCCTAAGTACATAATGGAAATAGGGCTTACAATTTAGAAGTTCTTACTTTCATGGTCATACACCAAATAAAGATGTTCTTTTAATAGACGGATGGATATAATAAAAGTGGACATACAGAAATACGTTCTCTGAGTATTGTAAAGTTATATCTACTGCAAAAGCTGAGAAAACTGAACTTAGTGATTAATCTTACTTCCTGAAATTGGGTAATTTTTCAAAAAAGTACAATTACTAACATTTTAGTAATAATAATTTTTTGAGATTACAATTATCATCCCTTATTTCCTCAAAGTGTATACTTTTTTCATTTATTTTGAGGCACATGGCACCTGCGGAACTTTACTCACCACATTTTAAATTCAGCTTTTCTCAGTTTTATCTTTGAATCTTTTCTTGATTGTAACATATGTAAATCATGGTTAGCCAAGATTACTTACTCCTCTGAACTCAGAAATAACACCTGTTACTGAATAATATCTAATAACTAAAAAAAATCCCATTGACAGTTGTTTAATATTTGTTAGGCCCATTTTTCCTAAATATGCTCCTGAAATCTTTCGTTTCTGCTTGGAAGCTTTTCTATTTTCACAGCGTTTCCTTGCATCCACCCACCATCCACACTAACCACCAGCTTCTTAACAGCTTATGCTTGATATTCCTTACTGTAAAGTTTGCTAAGGGAGCATGATAGTAATGGCACAGTGGGGGTTTGAAAGTAACAAGCTGGTTGTTTCTGACTTTTCTACTTTAGTAATGGCCACAGAATTTATTAAAAAGCACATTTTTTTTCTAGTCATGGACAAATATCTTAGAAGTCAAAAGAATTTAAAAGTGTTTTCTCACAGACCATATGTTTGTTAGTTTCAGAATGAACAGCAAATACTGTTCATAAAAATCAGTTTTACAAATTTAATATATAGTTTAAAACAGCATTATATTTAAAGGAGTGTATCAAGTACTTTGTTTTCCTTGAAAAATCGTGAAACACGCAGTCAAACATGTATGTGTAATGTAGCTAAATTGAAAGAACTTTGGTGATAGAAATATGTAATTAAGCTGTGGCCTGTGCCTACATTGTCATTATATAACTGATGAAACATTCAGAACATTGTTTACATCATTTGAAATAAAGAGGGACTGAAAAAAAATGGCATAGAAGAAAAGCAATTTTTGTGCCGTTGAAGGACTTGAGTTTGGAACCACAAGCACACATAAAATTGTTGTACCCAGAGTCTCCCAACACCACCAAGAGACCATATCCGATGCAAAAGCAAACAATCTTTTTATTTAACCCAGGTCTCTCCATCCAGGTCTTTCCATCCTTCTGATGCAGCAGCTGAGCAGGAGAGACCCTGAGTAGCAATCAAGCAGGGTTTTTATAATGGTTAAGGTTGGGGATCTAGAAGAATTCCAACTCTATATAGTTACAAGCTCAGGATTGGTGCTTACTTCAGGTTAGTGAAGCTTGGTTTGAACTGATTGGAGAGTTGTAGCTGCAAAGAAATCGCCATGTCCTCTAGCAATCTATGTTATTGTATCTATTTTGCCAGCAGACCCATTTCCTCTGGGCAGCAAACTCATTCCCTCTGACAGCTGTGGTATACAATCTATAACAGCAGAAGACATCCCATAGGACATAGCTGGTGTTTTGTTTATTATGCCAGTTATGTTATATCATATCCTTTAGGTTATGGCAGGAAATGTCTCATGTGCAGCCCCTAATTGTCTGGTCTAGAGGCAGCACATCCTCTGGTGGGTTTCCCAGGGCCTACTATCCCCAGTCTGACCCATCTCTAAGATGGTTGCAACCTTGTCATCCTCTCAGAAAGCTAGGCAGATGTGAGATCTGCAATATAAGGAGGTGTAGACAGGGGGTCTTTGTAGCAGGTTCTAGACCAGCAGCATGAGAGAGCTCTAGGTTCAACTGGAGACGCTGCCTCACTAAACAAAATGGATATTATTCAAAGAATATAACTAAACTCAACATCTGGCCTCCACATGTTCATACCAATATAGTGTAAGTATTCATGTATACATGTGTACCCACACACAAACAAATAACCCATATACATGAAAAATCAGAAAAGAATAATATTATAAAATGGTATGTCAGCTATATGAACATGTTTATAAAGGTACGTGTGTGTGTGTGTGTGTGTGTGTGTGTGTGTGTGTGTGTATTATATACAGATTCATATAGTTTTAGAGAGAAGAAAACTAAGATCCAAAAAAAAAGTCATATCTATTTGGGAAGAATATATTATCATCACTACCCACTTGTAGTAAAGGAGATACACTGAGAAAAGAAAATATCAAACAGGAAGGGAGTAAATCATATCAAGAGAGATGGCTTAAAAATAAAAAGTGTACCTCTTGTATTTTCTAAAGACATATGTTATAGTTTCATAAATTCAAATACATTTTTCATGCACGTAAAATCTATTGTTTTTGGAAAACTGAAAAGTATAATAGCCAGGCCTTTTCACTCTCAGTTCTCATGTGGAACTGACTATTTAAAAAATAATAAAACATTTGTTTTTATCAATCAAGTAGCCATACTAGAACTATAAACCCTACTCCACTTCACATGAAAGTTATCCCTTGGTAATGAATCAAACAATAGAGATGTTTCCTGAACTCTTATGAAGTGTCATGTGCCGTTTACTGCACTATCAAAGAGCTCAATGAATCTCAGGGGTCCCTGATCAAGGTAGCATGTAGGTCATCAACTCCACAGGCATCTAATATGAACCAACATTTAGCACACTCAAAACAGTAGGAAATTTCCCTGGCAGTGAATTATGGGTCTACATATGTAACTGAGGGGTAATTCTCCTGACTTCAGTAACAAAAATAAAGGCATGTAAGAAGGAAGCTACTTCTCTTTTTACCTTTTAAAACAAGTCTAAAAATTGATCCATTGGAACATTTTCTCTGTAATGTTTCTTCATAACACAATTTATTTTCCTTCCAATTTGTTGATTCTAAAACTGTTATATATATATATATATATTATCCTATATAATAATATATATATATTATCCTAAGATTTCCCAAATCATTTAGATGCATGACTCTCAAATACAAAGCTCATAGAACATATCTTGAGATATTATTAGTTTTGTATTGTTTTCCTGAGCTTTTCCTCATAAGTTCTAATTTGATGCAATGAATTTATAGTGAAGATAGTATCCCCAGGGGAAGTGAGTTTCAGTTGGTCCATGCAGCCTATTTTGTGGCCTTGAGCAGTGACTCTTATGCCTGAGAATTATTAAGTTGTCACTATTTGTTCTTTCACAATTTCTTCCAAAATGAAACACTCTGTCCCCTAGGAGGTTCTTAAAGACTATGAAATAAACAAAACTTACATTGCTCAAGAAATAAGCAATTTTCAAATCTCAGGAAGTTCCAGAAATCTACAATATTCTCAATGTTCCTCCTGCCCAAGGTTATATAAGCAATTCCGGAAAGACATAACTCTCCTTCCTTTAAAGCATCAGGGATGTAACTTTTATGAGCTGTCACCCTTCTAGAGGTGTGGTAATGGTAAATAACCTCTCATGCCTACTCCTCTATGTAAACCAATAGATTCATTCATTCACTATATTAAGTGGAAATCACATCAAATCTTCTGAAGGCCTTTGGTGCATTATCTGAGGGTAATAAACATTGGCTTGTGTTTATACAGGAAAAGTCACTATATAACACAATATTTTTCACATCCAGGTGAATTCTACATCGGTTTTTATAAATATAAATCGTTACCTTGATAGAGGGAAATTCTTTAAATACCAACAAAAGACATAAAAAATCAATCACCTTAATAGATCAAAGGAACAGTTTCAGATCCACTGATTTTATAAAGAAAAATCTGTATTAATTGTTTCTGATTAAGAAACTCATTGTTTTCTAACATGATCAACAGCAAAGAAAATTTGTCCATAAACCAGGATAGGCAGATGAAAAAGGCCTAATCTATCCCCAATATTTTAAGAATAGTCTATGGAACCATTTACTTTTTCAAAGATCAGATAGGCAATATAATCTAACTAAAATTTTAATTAGAATAAATCATATATTTATATATGCTGTGTTTCGGTCAACTGAAGTGAAACATATACTTAAAAGAATCTTTCAAGATTAAACATGTCTGTGTAGTAAGGAGCCTTAGGGCCCATGACAGTCATATTGTAGATCCCCATCAAATTCTGTGTAATACTTACCGTAGTTTCTGAGCATAGCACAGGTACCTCTGTGTCACTTATACTCTTTTACAGTAGGAAATAAATGTGAAGGTACTTAGAGTTTTGTATTTCAAATTAAATTGTTCGTGAAAGTCACCAAAGTGAAAAGATGCAGTTTCTGCCACGAAGTTACATGTCTTAAAGATGGCTTTGGGTGATTGCCTTGGCCAATGGATATGGTAAGAATTCTTCTGAGAAATTTATAGCTTTCTGGAATCAGCTTGGAAGGTGCACATGTGATCGTGTCACAAGTGGAAAGGGAATTACTGCCCTCAATGGTTGATGACTTGAAGGACTAAATTTTGGAGCCTATATTATGTAGTGTGCATTGTTTTTGACAAATTTCTGAAGAGGCAAATTTGAACAAATTATCAGTGTTTTCTGAGTATACAGTTTGTGAAACTTTATTGTACAGAAACTTTGATAGACTTTGAGACATTGGACATGAGTAAACTAAGTTTTAATTTGTGTTTTGTTGTGTTTTCTTTTCCATAGGTGTCCTGATTAGTTTTATCTTATTCAGAAAGGCTGTTGTTTAGATTTTATGTACTTTTGGTAAACTAATGAATATAATTTCTAAGAATTGAAGTGCATATTCCTTAAATATATCTAAAATTTTTAAGCTTTAGAAGAGTGTTTACCAAGGACCAGTATCTGATTAGAGATAATTATGCTTAACCAGAAATACAATAAAGGAAGTCTGGACAAATTAGCAATAGCAATGGTGACTATGAGGTTATGTATTTGCATATTCATATTATATTTCTACTATTATTCATTGTTTCCAGAAAATAATGTTTTAACTCTGACAGTTAAATTAAATCAGTCATTTGCAATGCTAAATATAGTTTTATATATGTTTAAATTAAAATCAGTCATTTACAATGCTTTGATCCTGTCACTCTTTTAATGACTCCATCTTTTTTTCCCTTATGCAAGCGTTTACAAAGTCATGATGCTTGATTGTTTCAGTATCATCAAATACATGCATGTACTCCCAAAATACCTGACTCAGTGATAAGAGTTATTAAGAGTATCAGTTTCCCTTGCTTTTCCTAAATTGAGACAACAAATCTCTAAAACTGTGATGAATATTGTATCTTCTGCAGAGATTTTAGAAGTAACAAAATAGATTTTTTTTAATCTATTTTGTACTTGGGAAAGAACAATGATGTTTGCTAAGCCCATATCTATCTATGTTATTCCTCAAATTATTCCCACGACTTTAAGGCATACAATTTGTTTTGACTCAATAATCTGGTCACTCTGACAGACAGCCAATTTCATTCTTGACCACATTAAATTCTCAGAAGCCTTTGTATTCTACCTTTGTGTATGTATGCTTCTAAATATTAAGTTATGGCAACAAGTATACAGTCTAAGAATGTATGTTAACAATTCTCTACACAAGTCTTTCTCTCTGATAGTAATCTCTAATATTACATCCTCTCTTCAGATTCCCAATCTTCTCTAAATTCTGTATTCTCTGTGAACATTTTTTTATTATCAACATATTCAAAGACTGCAAGGTAAATGTATCCTTCATCTATGGGTCCTTTCTCATGTACTATGATTGCTTTATATTTCGTTAATATATCTTTCTTTTTCCCACATTCCTTTTATTCTCACCTGTAATGGGAAAAACTGAAACTCTCCTCTACTTCATTCATGAAAATTAACTTCTGCAAATTGCTTATTAACCCTTTTGCAACATTTCCATATCATTCTTTATCATGCCGTAAATTTATATATATTTGAGACAGGGTATCTTTGTGTAACCTTCTTTGTGTTGGAACTCACTCTGTTGACCAGGCTGACCTCGAACTCACAGAGATCCTCCAACCTCTGCCTCCTCAGTGCCAGGATTAAAGGCATACAGCACCACCATCCAGTCACTACTGGCTCTTTTTACTTAAGAATTTCTTCCTTTTTCTAAATAAACTCATCAGAGACTAATGACTTTATTTCTGACCCTATAAGAAAAAATTGTGTGTTGTACCTAAAAAATTCACTAATAATTCTATTAGAATCCAATGATAACCATCATTTCACTCCATAATTCAACTGATCACCACTGATTCCTGGTCTTTACCTTCTTTCTCCACTGAACTATCTGTTCAGACCAAAGCTTTAATTTATTTCTCATTTTAGTTCTTCTTCCCCATATGTATGCATTTATTTTCCCAACTGCAGCAGATTTTAAAACTATATTTCCAGGGTCTAGAAAGATGTATCATAAGTTAAGAGCACTTGTTCTTGCAGAAGACTAGGTTCTGTTCCCAGAAACCCCATGGCAGATCATGACCATCCATCAATGCCATTTTGGGAGATTGAACACCCTCTTCTGACCTCTGTGGGTACAAAGCATGCATGTGGTACACATATATGCATATATGTGGCTCATATATAGGCAGGCAAAATTTTATACTCATGAAGGAAAAAACCCTAAAATCTTTAAAAGCTATAATTCCCATATATTCATATTTTCTTATGATTTGTTGAATAAAGAATCTGCATATAAAATAGTTTCAAACAATATCTTCCATTTCTTCACTTATGAGCTACTACAAACAGACATTCAAAGGTCTTCAGTGACACTCACTGCCCATTAGTTTTTAGCTAGTCTGTAATATTACTTCAACCTTGAAATGTTATTGTTTCATATTAGTACAATTATTAATAATAATGATACAAATACTGATAAGTCATTATGATATTATACATTGATTAATTTTAATCATTTGACAATCATATGTAAACCAGAAGGCTAGCTAATGGAGATATATTTCAAACTTTGTTCTTAAATAAATAAATAAATAAATAAATAAATAAATAAATAAATAAATGACACCATTATATCTTGAGCATTAAATGTCTTCCCAAAACACTCAGTACTATATGGGATGTCTCCAAGAAATTTGTCCCCTCAAATCTCAAGGAAACCCACAGAAGAGTAAGCAAAAAGCATGAAAGAGCCAGAGGGGATGAAGGACACCAGCAAAACAAGACCCTTTAAATCAACGTGAGCAAAGCTCACATGAGGCCACAGAGACTGAAGCAGTATGCACAGTACCTGCACAGGTCTGAAGCAGTGTTCTGTGTTTATACTATGAGTTTTAGTTTAGTGATTTTATGGGATTCCTGAGTGTTCAAATGAGCAGTTCTCTGGTTCTTGTACCTTCTCTTGGGCTCTTCTCCTTCCGTTAGTTTGTATTGTCCAATTTCATTGAGATAATTTTTTTTAAATCTTATTATATTTTGTTTCATTATATTTAAAGAATGAATAAATGAAAACCTAGCCACTAGGGTAAAGGTTAACAACAGTATTGCCATTTATACTCACTGGGAGATCAAAAATCAATTTTCTCCAATGGAGTGGCATTCAGTATATCAACCACTCCACAGCAGACCACATGCTCAAGAGAAGTTGATCAACATATCAACATATAATGGACTTCACAGTTTTTTGTTGTTGTTGTTGTTTTGTGTGTGTGTGTGTGTGTGTGTGTGTGTGTGTGTGTTGTATGTGTTCTTTTATTTGGTTTCAGTTGGGTGGGTTTAGTTTTGTTTTGTTTTTTTTTTTTTTGGTGTTTTTCGAGACAGGGTTTCACTGTGTAGCTTTGCACCTTTCCTGGAACTCACTTGGTAGCCCAGGCTGGCCTTGAACTCACAGAGATCCGCCTGCTTCTGCCTCCCGAGTGCTGGGATTAAAGGCATGCACCACCACCGCCCAGCCCTATTTTTTTTTCTATTTTTTTTTTCTCTTTTTGACTGGTATTTTCTTTTCTTGTTTTTGAGGATTTTTGTTGTATTGGATTTTTGTATGTTTTTGAGACATAGCTCAAAATTGTGGGTAGGAAATAGGAGAGGGACTAGAATTAATTACTTGCTGGAGGAAAAGAATATGATCAAAATGTATTTAATTTTAAAAAGTTAAAAATTGTTTTAAACAATAAAAAACCATAATAAATAAATAAGTATATAAGTAGCCTTTAAAGGCCTGTGTGTCAGAAGTCTCATTGTCAGAGAGGTATTGTTGGGAAAAGGTGAAACATTTAAAAGGTGAGCCCTAACAAGATGTTCTCTATGCTGGATTAGTAAAAACTCATAACCATCCTTTGCTTCTTGGCTCATATGAAGTTAATGATTTTGCTCCCCTTCTATCATTATTTATTATCTTGTACCCCCACCAGAGACTTAAAAACAGTGGATGTGCTAATAGTTTTAGTCTCTAAAACTATCAGTAATTAGTTTTAGTCTCTAAAACTATCAGCTAATAGTTTTAGTCTCTAAAACTATCAGTAAAATTAATAATTTATCAGTGGACAGATTCAGGTTACAGATTTGTTACAGTAATAGAAAAGTGATAAACATAGACCTTGCATTTAGTCTGCAGGTGAGGTCTAAAATTTTAGTAGATATACAAGAACTTCAAGCCATTTTCTATCTTCAGTTTACCTCCAGTAAAGCTTCCAGTATCATGATGATGCTAATTGCTAACAAACATGAATCCTAAAAAATTCTCATGTATCTTGCTTTTAATTTTTACCATATCTGACAAAAGGATTTATAATCAGGATGAATAGCAAATATACATTAATATGGTTATATATTGTGTCCCCCAAAATATTGTGTACCCTAATAAAGCTTATCTGAGGATCAGAGGAAAAAAACAGCTGCTATATTAAACATAGAAGTCAGGCACTGGTAGTATACACCTTTAATCCTAGCATTCTGGAGGCAGAGATCTGTGAGTTCAAGGCCACACTGGGTAACAGAGCCAGGCATGGTGACACACACCTTTAATCCCAGCACTAACCATAGAGGTTTTGAGGTCTGTACAGACAGACAGAAAGTGATGGAGCTGGATGGAGAAAGGAAATGAGATGGCAGAACAGAAAGGCATATAGGCATGGGTATACATGAAATAGGTCTCTTTGGAGACTGAGGCATCTGTAAGGTGAGGTTGGCTGTGGCTTTTACTATTCCTCTGATCTCTCAGGTTTTTACCCCAGTATCTGGCTCTGGATTTTTTATTAATAAGGTCAGCTAGCAATTTGTGTTTCCTCTGGCGCCCAACGTGGGGTGTATTTCTGTATGCTGTGAATATGTCTTGCGCCCATTGGCTAATAAATAAAGTTATTTTGGCCTATGACAAGGTAGCTTAGAGGCAGGTGGGAAATTCAAGGGGAGAGACAGGAAGAGAAAGGCAGAAGTGATGCTATCCCACCATTCGTGGAGCAGCATGTAATGGCACATAGGTGAAGCCATGGAAAATGGGGTGACATATAGATCAATAGAAATGGGCCGAGTTAAGATACAAGCACTAGCTAGCAAAAAGCTTGAGCTATAGGCCATGACCATACAGTTTGTAATTAATATAAGCCTCTTTGTGATTACTTTATAAGCAACTGCATGGCCAGGTGGGACTGCTGCGGGGCCGGGCAGGACCAGAGAAACCTTATGACTACACTTTAATTATTTATTTCATTATTTATTTTTTTCCACCAACATACCCTTAAATCTTCACAGAATTATTGGCAATACTGGGCAATATAACAGTATAAACATTCCATTATTTATTTAATGTCTTTTGTATACTTGAACCTATTCAGAAACTAGAGGTTTATCAATAGAATGTTTAAAAATTTAAAAAAATTATGTCAAAATTTGTGAAAAAATTAAAATAATAAATAAAGTAAGATGTTTAGATAGTGGTAATGTTATAGCCTGAGGATTCAGGCTATATATTCAGAGTTGGAATGCAGTACATGTAATGTACTGTGAGTCTTGGGATGGACTTTACCTTTTTTGGAGTAAAATAAGAAGTGATTAAAAGCTTCAACAGAATTGTGATCTGATATGAACTAAATTCAAAACTACCTAGAAGCTGCCTGAACTGGAATGCTGGGTTAGAGCCAAAGTTGGAAAAGCAGACATAAGGAAGTTAGAACAATTCAAATATCACATGAGATATGAAGTTATAATAGTTTCCCAAGGAAGAAAGCACTAAGTTGGAAGAAAAGGTCCAATTCAACTGTGTATATGTGTGCATGAATGTGTGTGTGTGTGTGTGTGTGTGTGTGTGTGTGTGTGTGTGTGTGTATGTGTGTGTGTGTGTGTGTGTGTGTGTGTGTACATTAAGCAATGGTAAATACATTAAAAAATGAAGAAAAATATGACTGGCTTCAGTCTGAGGGTAGAAAAGAAGTAGATGTGGAAATAAAATCCTAAGAGGCCAAGTAGCACATTTAAATGATTTGAGATACATAGGGTAAATGTCTATGCTGCCAAAACACACACAGGGGACAGATATTCACCACTGCCTTTGGGCAGATGATATTCAGTTTTGCGTGAACAGATGAGAATGCCAAGACAGTGAACATGAATAGAAAAGAGAAGCCGGACAAAAAGCAGCTCACTGTCTGCCAAAAAGAAAAAAAAATGATATTATAGACAAATGAGAAATAATAAACCAACAGAGAGAAAGTAGTCACTGAGGAAGAAAGTGAAGCATTAATAATGAAGTGTTGGGAGATAACTTAAAAAAAATTGCTTGTAAAGACATAAATGATTACCTTAATCAAATGTTAAATTAATGGAAGGGCTGCTCAGGAGCAAGTAAAAATTAATTCTGTGATTGTCTCTAATAAACTTTAAAAGGGCAGTTTTAGGGGAGTGGTGTAAAAATAGCAAAGAGCTAGACAACTATTTCAGTGGTAAAACACTTGCCTACCATAGGGGAGACCTATCTATTACAATATAAAATAAAATAATAACAAACCAAAATCACAAGAAAAGCAAGCGATGGAGTTAAAGAAAAAAAAAACATACTTTTTTTTGTGTGTGGTTTTTTTGTTTTGGTTTTTGGTTTTTGGTTTTTTTTTAGATGACAATAGATAGAAAACTCAAAAATAGTTCAGCTTTCAAGAACAAGAAAGATGAATAGTACAACACTGATGTGGTACCAGGAGTGTGAGGTTATTAAAGAAAAAGAAGACACTGTACTATTTTACAAGGGAATTACAAAAACAAACATTTTTCTAATTCTCACAATGTGCTGTATATAATTAGTGTAAGGCTGGAATATCAATATTCAGGGCATGATATACAAAAAAAGCAATAATATGTGTTTTTCTGGCAGATGGCAACTTTCTGTTGAGGAAAATAAATCATTTTACTAAGACTGAAAAGTGCTAGGGTAGGACTTTGGAAAGGGTGCTATCACGAAGATATTTGAAGAGGGGCAATATTATTTTCTCAGTCGATCTCTGCAATCAGGCCCTGAAGGAAGTACTCAAGATAAAAGACTCCATTATATAGTCCCTTGGAGGAATAATATGGTTATTCTTGAAATGCTGCAAAGGAAATAACTGTAGTAAATCTGATTTAGAGAGTACAATTAAGTTAGAATTATTCAGTTCCAAGAAGTGGCTAAGGAAATATAGTCTATAAATGTAGAACCTTGTTACAAACAAATCACTCTTTTATATCACGCATGTATGACCTAGAAAGTTACAGCCTCAATAAACATAGAGGCCAGTGTATTTGCCTGTTTCTTACATAACCTGTGATTCAAATGGAGCCCAGAATAGACTGCCCATAGGAGTATACAAGTCAAATATCTAAGTAGTCATTTTACAGGAAGCATAGCATGAGAAGGATGCATTTCTATTAGCTGATGAATCAATCAATCTTACAAAGTATTAGAATTTTTCCAGATAATATTCATTATTACTCTTAGAAGAAATATTCATTGAACATTCATTGGCTTAAGATGACATATATATTCTTTATGAAATCTAGTTATCCATACAAATATTTCTACTTTAAAACTACATATCTCAATTTTGAAGTTCTTTTTCAGTTTTGTGATCCCATTTATTGATTTGGTTTGGATATTGCTTGTATAATGCTAGGCTATATTGTCTTCTTAATAAAATCTGACATGTGTGCATCCACCTTTTGATATGAAAAACATAGTCAAAATTTTTCTAGATACCATCAGTATGGAGGAGGAAATTGATGTGGCTGTTATAAGATGAAGACTATAATTTCCATATGAACCTATCAAAGACAGATAGAGAGGGGAGATTGGTTTCTGTACAGAGAGGGAAGCAATAGAGAAAAAGAAGAATGCAAATGTAGATGGCTTGGTAACATGATCCTCTCCAATATCTTGAGAACAAAAACAAACAAAGAAGAGATTTTGTTAACATTACTATCTTTAAAGTGTAATGCAGCTAATATATCAATTCATCTCAGTTTCTGCAATAAAAAAAAAAATCTGAAGCCAGGCAGTGGTGGTGCATGCCTTTATTCCCAGCACTTGGGAGGTAGAGCCAGGCAGATCTCTGTGAGTTCAAGGCCAGTCTGGTCTACAGAGTGAGATCCAGGAAAGGTGCAAAGCTACACAGAGAAACCCTGTCTCAAACAAACAAACAAAACAAAACAAACAAACAAACAAACAAACAATAAATAAATAAATAAATAAAATCTGACAGCCCTGTATTAGTGAGGCAATTCACTGATAAAGTTCTTCAGATCTCCTGAACACAAGTACAGTCCACTGTGATAGTGTTTCTGTAATTCCAGTGATCACTCAGGAGAATAGCTGTAGGAATGGGGAAATTCACCAGCACCTTATGGGCCAGCTACCATGTATGTGCAACATTCAATAGCAAGAGTCTTATCTCAAAAAAAAGGAAGGCAAAAACCAAAGGCAAAAACCTAGCAACAATTCTGTCTTCTGACCTCTGCACTTTGTTGCTCCCTCACATCTGCCATCACACACATGAATATACGTGTAAAAGACAAATACACACAAAAATCTAACACACACAATCAAAAACCACATACACAAAGATTTTTAAAATTGATATCCTTAGAAAGCCTTCATTTCTGCATAAAATAGAATGATGATATGCATTGCTAAGGACAGATAATTTGAAAAAAATGTGAATAAAATTGGTATTCACTTGTCTCATAATGAAAGAGCAGAAATATGTAGTGTACTATATGAGTACTATGGAAAAATATATGCATATAAAAATACCATTGATACATAGGCTCTTTTTTGTAAAAAAGTATTTTTTCTTATGTGTATTTATGTGTATGTGGGTGCTTGGCTATGAGTCCACATGCCACATGTGTGCAGGTACCTGCAGAGTTCACAAAAGCCTGCCAGATATCCTGGATCTAGCATTACAGGTAGCAGTTAGCCTTATATGTGCACTGAGAACTGACGTCAGTTCCTCTGTTTAATAGCTGCGCTGTCTCCACAGCCCCATGTAGCCTCATTACTGTGGTAGTCTTTCCTGGATATTTTTTTTCCTGTAGTTCCAGTGAAACTGTTTTTGTGATTTGAATAATGATGGTCCATAAGCTCACACATTTCAATGCTTAGTCATCAGGGAGTAGAAGAATTAGGAGGTGTGGCCTTTTGGGAGGAAGTGTGTCAATGGGGCTGAGGCTGAGATTTCAAATTCCCAGACCATGTTCAGTATCTCTTCCTGCCTGTGGTTCAGAACGTAAAGCTCTCAGCTACTTTTTCAACTCCAAGAGTTCTGCCCCGCTCCTGTCATGATTAGAATGGACCAAAATTAACCTCTGAAACTGTAAACAAGCTCTCAGTTAAATGCTTTCTCCTTTAAGAGTTGCCTTGGTCATAGTGTCTCCTCACCACAGTAGAACAGTGACTAAGACAACTGCTGTTCAAAGTTGAACTACTTTAGTTTAAAGAAAGTTTATTGTAGTTTGCTTACTTGGATCTTTTGTTTCCATTCTCCTATTACTTAAATTTTGAGCTTACACCATTCTTTGTGTGTATAAAGCAATACATCACATTCAAAGGCTCAAACAAACCATATATTGTCTTTTGGAACTTCCTTCCCATTTATCTCATTTGTCTCAACCACAGTGACTCTGTATAGGGCTGTAGTAGTAATATAACTACAGCCAAGCTAGACCACTTGCTTCTCTCTCCTTGCATAATCTGATGAACTCTTATCAGCATTTTGATTCTGTTGGCAATTTGGGGTATTTTCACTAAGTTATATTATCTGACTCTAACCAGCCATTGATAATCAAGGTTGTTTTGTGCTTCCTCGATTAATTCCCTAACAAATGACAGCTTATCGTTTCTCAATCATGCCCAAAATACCAGTGTCTTTCTTGATAAAGTTATGCACTCAATTCTCCAAAATTCTGCAGTAATTTTGAGGGAGAATATAAAGAACAAGAAAGAGGAATTAATTGAAAATGCTGGCAAAATTGTCCATGTGAGGGTAGAATTGATGCCTGCCATACTGAGCCAAAGTCTCTACTGCAAGTTCTTGTGTGTGAGGCAATTCAAAACCTGATTTTCCCACTCAATGTTCTTTTGGATATTTCTACAAGTGTCGTATATTGTGGAATTTCTTATCTATACTACTCGGCTTTTAGGAATAAATTTTATTTAATTTAATCTATGTGCTTTTTCATTTTTGCAATCACTTTAGAACAAATGCTAATAAGTTTCTGTAATATAAAAATCCACTTCTACTTGTCCTTGTGTTAGAAACACACATACACACAGTTCTGTGTAAAGTGTCTTTCAGTTCTAGTTTGGAATAATTAAAATTAAATATTTAGAACTCTGTTATATTTTAATCCATTTATTAAGCTGTAAAAATTAAGCTCATTTCATATGTGTGATTTTCTTCCAAAACTTACACACTAAAAATAATTTTACCTTATCTAGATAGCGTTCTCATACCTAAATATATCCATATATGATCGAATAAACACCTATAAAAGTGATGACTTCACTGCTTCAAAACATTATTGTAGCTAGGCTACCAAAAGAGTGTCTTAGACATTAATATCATGGTACACAACTAAAAATTCATGTAGTAGTAAAACAAAACAAAAATCAATTATCTGTAGAAGTAATACTTCTAGAAATGCTTGACTCTTTCTTCTTGAAAATGAAGTAAAATCTTCCAAGAGATGTTTGAAAGTAATGTCAAAATATTCGATACATAATATTTTATGCTGGAAAAAAATCACATGAAAATGAGCTTGTTGGAAATCAATATATTTTAAATTGTTTTCAATCACTACCCAATATTTATTTACAAAAAGTTGAAGATACACTAGTTCTGTCATTATTTTAGAGTAATAAGCAGTGGGCCCATTAACCGTGAGAGGAAAGCCATAGGATCGCCCTCCTCAGGACAGTATGTTAATATCTTAAATAGTAATTTTGGTTTCCATTTTTTTTTCTAAAACTCCCTCACTTTGATGTCTATGAATTAATGTGTTCAGAAAAAAATGATTTAAAATGCCATCATCATTTTTAAACATCTATTTATACATTTCTGAGATAAAAGAAATAATTTCACAAAAGTGCAGATTTGCCTGTGCATTTTGAAGACTTGGAGAGTTCTAATGATTTGCAAAGCTGACAGAAATTCTCTACACATCAGGAATCCTGCCACTCCTCTACCTGGCAGAGTCTAGGAGAATTGAAACTAGGCCAGGCTGTTTTACAGTACATAAACACTGCTACATTGTCTCTGTGGTAATCTTACCTAGGCATTCAGTCTTTGTGTCTATGACAAACTGTTACTACATATGTCATTTGAGTTTTTAAGTTCAATCTAAATTTATAACTAGTTGACTCATATGTAAAACAGGTGCTAATTTAAACTTATTAGTGAATAAATTAAACTGAACTGTCTAAATTCTCCTCTTGACAGACTCAGGGAAAATAGAAATTTCTGTTGTAATAGTGAAAATGTATTCTATTATATTCTCATTTTCTACTCCAAAATTTTGAATCATTTGATAGACATAGCTGGGAAGCATTAATATATGTCACCACCTTTAAAGTCAATGAGAACACTTTTGAAAATTCATTTGTTTTATCTTTTCATAGACATAGTAAATAATTTAATGAAATAATCTCAGAGAAAAAATAGATTAAACTTGAGATATTGGGAGTTCATTTAGAACACTATTTAATAATGGGGACCACCATTGACTGTATGGAAGCAATTAGATTATCCCATGAAGGAGAATGGAGAAATATGAAAGTACATTGGTGCATTAAGATATCTGCTAATATGATTTATGACAAGCAAAAGCCTTAAAGAATAGAGCTATGCCTTCTCATACATAGACATATTGCCAACTAAGAATTCGACTAAGAGTTCAACTTTGAGGTTCTAGGGAATGTACATATGCAAAGCTAGACAGTTGCCATTAGAATGAAATTCTTTAACCAGATATTATCTTGAAATAGTTATATTGTTGAATATTTTGGAAATAGTATGACTATTTGAAAAACTATAGAGAAAGATATAAACATTTGAATTTTAACACTAGTTATAATTTTTTTACTAACAAACGAAAGTTCAGAATGATTTGCATTCCTTTAAATATTGAAAAATGTATTATGACAGGTCAGAATAATTATTTGGGAAAGGATCTCACTGTGCAATCTTGCCTGGTCGGGAACTCAATAAGCGAAAGAGACTAATCTCAAAAAGAGATCTTCATGCCTCTGCCCCCAAAGTGGTGGTATTAAAGACACACTGTTATACCCAGCCAGGTCAGAATGATTTTAGTAGCTTACTGTACTTTGCTGAGGTATCTGATGGCTGCTCAGCTGGCTACCTCATGCTTAGGAAGGAAAATGCTATTCATCCTTTCCCGTCCTATTAGCTTAAAGAGAGATATGTTTCTGATTATCTTATTATAGATAACTCATATACCATAAGTTTGCACAAACTCATATTTCATTCCAAGTACAGTTTAGACTTTCAGTAAATATATAGTGAATGAGTGAAACTCCCAAACATTGTCAATTAATTTCATTTTAAAATGCTATACCAACATTATCCCTACCACTTCCTCAATGGACAAAACCTTTGCTCAGCTAAAGATAAAAATCAAATTTACAGACTACCTCTGAAAAGCTTATTCAGGAATTTTACTTTCTGTGTAATCATAAATCAAGATATGTATTTAGATTATAGAAATCATACATAACAAATAATGTGTGAAATAAGAATACATTATTTATTAACATACAAATCTTTGTATATTAAGGTCTTGACATTGCATTTATTTTCTAGAACAGTCTCTGTTTAATAATTAATCAAAGGGTAAAAATTTTAACTCTATTTAGACAGTACTTCAGAAACAATTCTAAATGGATATTGTTCAGCGACAAAGCATATCATCTGAAAGAAGTAAGAAAATTTGTATATAAATTATCAGGATTTAGATCTATGGCCTTTTAGAAATGCCCTTAATATATACTATATAATAATTCAACAATCACTGAGCAAATCTATTCTTTCCATGCATCTCTAGATCTTGTTGCTATTGTTTTTCTGGTTGCCAAACAGAAAGACACATTCCGAAGGCTAGCTTATATGAATATGACAAGCAGCTATATTTTAAGGAAATTAGATGAGAATTGTAAAGTTTTAAATAATATTCTGCCACTTCTGTGAGGAGGGGCTTTCCCTCTTCCCACCTGCTACACAAGAACATATCTTCTTCACTTCTCACACCTATGATTTTCTCCTGATCAGTAAAACACATTTCTACATATAACCAGATAAAACTAGTCTACTATAAAAAAACTAAACTACCTTTAAATATCTTGGAAAATATAATATCTCATAACCGCACTTTCTTTTGAGTTCACCCAGGCATTTGTATTACAGAATAAGTGCTCTAGCTCATAGTATACATCATTTCACCTGAAATCTGCTTTCATTTTACTGGTTTTAGAAGCTCATATACCAAATCAGTTCTACACATTCTAGGAAATGTCTATTATCTTAATTATTCCAACTTGTTCATGCCCCTTAGTACTATTCTTCCTCTCTTTCATCTCTTGTTCGGATCATGGCACTTAACCACCTTGTCTCCTAAGATCATCTAAAACTCTTGTGACAATATGCATTGTTACATGGCTCCAAAAATCGCACTCGGGTCAGTATTACATGTGTGTTCTCATGCAATTGTCTAAAAAGTTTAACACACACACACACACACACACACACACACACACACACACACACACATACACACAGATTGATGGTGATGATAGAACAGAAGATAAAGTTTTGATTAATATATAATTGAGTCTCCTAGATGATACTGTAAGTGAATCTTCTGATATCTTCATATCTATATGGCTATGCATAGCCATAATAGTAAAATGTTTAATGGGCAGTGAATACTCATTTCTTTTAAATGTTGTTTCTTGGCTTTTCATCTAAGTGTATGAGGTAAATCTTAAGGCACTGTCAAATAATGTCTAAATAACAAAACCCCATTCTCTATTGTATTGGCCAGGTTCTCTGCTATATTGACACACTGATCTACTATAATAATACCTAGCCCTTGGTGATAGTAGATGGGTGAGGGAGACAGAAAGTATCTGCGTACTGCATTAGAGAAGAACAGCTGACACTTCGGCATACGGCTACATTCTTCTCAACTAATTTTCAAACAATAAACAACCTCATTCTGGCTTTCATGTTATTATTTTTAGATGTTCTATAATATGTAGTTGAAATTAATTCCAATAAATAAACCAGAATTTTGGCTGGATTTGAAAGAATAAGCAATCTGGCAAACCTGTGCCTCAATTTCCCATGGCAACAACTGGCTGAAACTGAGCATCATGTTTAAAATACTGCATTGTCTTTCCCTCTGGGCTCATTTATTTAACAACTAATGTTGATTGCATTTTGATACCAATAACACTGAAACACAAAATTCAGTTAAACTTCTTTAACACAACATCCGTGGATTTTAGTAGCATGTTGCTTAATTATCTTATCAGTGTTCTTTGTTGCATCCCTTACTGTCAACCTCAAATAATTTCTCTCCTTACTTAATGTAGGGACTCAGTTAACTTCAACTATGGGAGGGGTACATTCCAAAGCACTCAGTAGAAAGTCTCCCTTTCTTTCATTTTCTCCTATGTTTTGTAAAATTCTTACATGGCACCAGAAGACTATAATTCCATTTTTTATACCTTCCTGTCTCATTTTCATCACTGCTATCAGGCTCTCTGAGCATTAATAACTAAAGAGTAGCATAAACTGAAGCACTGAGATACCCACAGTGTGGATCCAATAACCACAAGGACTACTTAAGTAATAGTAGATAATATGCACAGCACAGACCCTGGAGAAGGGAGCGTTTCATGTCCAGGTAGAACTGAACGAAATGTTACTGACTACATTAAGTTCTTGAGATGCCATTGGAACTCAAGTCTTACAAATGGTTTAGTTCTGGAATTTCCCACTTGGTATTTAAGCCTGGTTTTGAAATCGAGTTACTGGCACTGAGGAAAGAGAACATTGGTGAGAGAGGGATCATTGAACCAGTCTCTTTCTGACTTGTGATTTACACAGAAAACTCTTAAATACTTCTCTGTCCAAATGTCCCATGCAGCCTGAGGTCATCTACTGTCAAATTCAGGTGTGGATGCTGCTCTTTGCTTGAGGCTTTCATATCCTACTACATTCAGCCACAATTCCCACCCTCATGATTAATTACCAGAGCACAACTATTACATATTTTTAAAAAATATATTCCTTCTGAGGGATCTTTTACTCAGCCAAATCCCAAGTAAGTCTCCAGATACCAAGGAAATATGGAGAATGTTACTTTTCTTTCTAGATAGGAAATATTAGGAATTTAGAATGAAGAACAAAAAAGTGGGGTATCTTGCCCGGGAATCTGTCTGTGCTTTAAACAAGCCTTAGGATTTTCACATAAGTAATTCAACAAGTACTCATGACAGAAAATATTTTAAAATGGAGCTCTTGGAGAAGCTGGGTTGTCTTATTTATTACGCTATATCAAACCTTTAGGGCATTACTTTGAGTTAACAACAAAAGTGCTCTCAGCACTTGAGAGAAGCCATAAACTTTGAAGACTATGATATCAATAAACATACATATAAAACACAGGATTATAAAAGCGGCTTTCTGTATTTTCTCTCAGTTTGGTAATCTCTTGCTACAAAGGTTACTAAAGTAACATTCATATTAGATAAAAGATAATTTAGTGATTTATCAAGATATCTAATCCTTGTTATAAATCTCTGTAAAGAACAGAAGTTTTTGTGTGTACTTATTTACTAGAGGAGAGAATTTATTTCCATGTATTTAGAACTAAATCTCTGTAACTATCTGTAAATAACAGAATATGACCTTCTCAATAATCATATTGACCAACCATATGTACTGTGTATAAAATAAGCCTGATTATTTTGTTTGGAGATAAAAATGCATCATAACTGTTTTTCACCTAAGTAACAGAGCATATTCTGAATTGACAAAGATTTGGGTTGAAGCTATGATGCTGACACCCTTATTTTCGTCAATAAATCAAAGTAAATATTCACTTCAGTGTTCTAATTGGCTAAACACGATATATAAATTGAGCAGGCTTACAACATAAATGCCTGGTAGTTTTACAAAATTAAAAATGGTTGTTCATAGAGGTTAACTATGGTTGCTACCTACAGAAATATTTGTAGGTGATAAATAAAAATTTAAAAATACGTTGATACTTATCCATACTGTTTCTACTCAGATTGAAGAAGCAAGATTTTATATTCCTGATATAGAGCCAATAAAAAATATCAAACAAACGTGAATGTATGTTCCTAAATCATCAGATTAAGCTGAGAAATGCATGTCATTGTAAATAATGTTCATTTTTTGAGCTTGGAGATAGTTGGCATCAGGGCCACTCCTGGCTGCTTCCTCGCCATAATGTAGTACTTGTTTTTTGTGTCTACTTACTGACTTCTCTGCTGATTTTTTGTTCATAACCTTTTCTCCCTGTCCTTGCCAGCCTCCACTACACACACTAAGTTACATATCCACTTGAGTTTTCATTTTCCTTCTTAATAGACCTTGAAATTTCCTTCTTAATGCCAACAATTAGTCAAACTGCAGATTCTCATTAACTTTGCAGGTTTCCTGACTAATGTCTCAGGGTGATATATTTTAACCTTGTGCATATTTTTGAGCACCATAATATATTCAATGTGATGCTGTCTCCCTTTAGCTAGTAATTTCTTTATTATCCAGGCCACAGTGCAGAGGTATCCTGAGGCTTGCTAACCTGTTCCCACAAGTTTAAAGAACATGTTTTTCAGATTGTCTTAAACAAAGGAATGTAACTAATGATAAAATATTTACAGCTATTTTCTGAAACAATGTTTTGTACCTCAGGTTCATCAGGATTATTAGATAAGATATATTATGTACACAATTTTGTAGAAAAACAGTTCACAAAATACGACTGTGTTAAATGTGGAAACAGAGCTCAAATACATATTTTACTTGCTAAACAAAGCCCATAAACACATACCTTTCAATAACATAGAGATCAAGTTAAAATATTTAGTACTAAAGTAGTGGGATTTAAAATCATAGCCCCATGGAAGCAAATGGTCCAATTTACACAATGTTTTTTTGTCTCCAAGTAACAGATACTCGGTTTCTCTCTCCATAAACAGTGGAATAATAGTCAGAGGCTTTTCTTAGTGCACTGGGCCAAAAGGATGAAATTCTCTCCTTCTGGCATGTTTGTGTCTGCTTCTAGAATCTACATATGGAAAGGGAGAACTGATCTCTGCAACATTGCTGCTGCACAGCCAGGGTCAAGATTGCATTTAATTTTGTCTCAAAGTGGTGTCAGCCATGTTCCAGGACAGGAATGGGAAGACTCCTGCTGTGTTTATAAAGAAAAAGCAATGGAGGTCCATTACTTGGTTGTTAATTCTTTTTATCCCTACAACACACATTGGAATGTTTACCCTCCTTTCATCCAAAGCAGTAATGAGAAACTATGAATAGATTTCTCTCTGAAAGTTAAATTTTGTTTTGTTTTTCCCAGGACATTTATAAGCTAGATAAGAACACTCATTTAATAAATCTACACATTTTTGATGGCTCAATGGACAGATTAACAAATTTAGCTTAGTACATTACACAACCTTATTGAGTGCTTTAATTTGTAAGAAAATTTTGAAACAGCGCTTTCTCTAGTGTTTAAAAAAATCCTCTGCACATTGATCAAGGAATATACAAATAAATATAGCTGTTTATGTGAATCGGTTAAAATGGTCAAAGTAGATTACTGAAATAAAGCCAACCAGAATTCCTTTAAGAATGAAAAAGACGTTAAGCTTTCAGAAAAATATTATTCATAAAATTTCAAGTCCAATATTTGAGAAACTAGCATTTGCTTTTTATCCTTAAATCAAGGAAATTGAATAAAATATACAAACTAGTGTTTGCCTTAGTCAAATCCCTACTGTTTCCTAGGAATAAAACAATTTCTCAAACAATAAGCTTTCTGATGCTGTAAAAGTGGTGATTAGTAATTACGTATAACTAATACTATAGCTATTTTTTCAAAACAAACAGATTACAAGAATTATAAAATATTATAGGAAAACCCAATTTATGTTGAGAAACTAATTCCTTGTGGCCTAAGGCAATTAAAATAAAATTTCATAAAAACTAATAATTCATAGTTAATACTTAATGAAAGATTATATGTCAAATTTTTCAGAAAACTGAAGTTTTGCTCACAAATATGTTTGTTCTGTATTTCACGATAATATAATGTTCTTTTTTTTTTTTTTTTTTTTTTTTTGGTTTTTCGAGACAGGGTTTCTCTGTGTAGCTTCGTGTCTTTCCTGGATCTTGCTCTGTAGACCAGGCTGGCGTCAAACTCACAAAGATCCACCTGCCTCTGCCTCCAGAGTGCTGGGATTAAAGGCGTGTGCCACCACCACCCAGCCATAATATTCTTTTAGAAAATTTTACATTGGTATAAGTTTATGTCACTCCTCAACTTTAAAATGTAGTTTAGTAAATACAATAAGATCTTATTTTGTTTACTCAATAAAGCTATGAAAGCACTCTTGCCATAAATCCAGTAGACATGAAAATTAAAAAAGCAAAAACATGTATCTCTGTTTCTGCATAGATCCAGGGCAGGCTTGCTCTATCACATTTCTCTTTCACAGGAGTCCTATTGCTGTAGGGAATTGTGATTTTATGTCAACATAAAAGATTCTGAAGAAAGTCCATCATTCTTTCTTAAAATGTGAATTTTGGGGAAAGGGAAATAGCTCATTGACAGAATGCTTGTTTGAAAGGATCAACATTGTAGCCTTGACTTACAAATAATAATGATAACTAATATTAACAGATAAATGATGTTAAAAC
Organism: Peromyscus melanophrys; assembly: GCA_902168415.1. Classification (NCBI taxonomy): domain Eukaryota; kingdom Metazoa; phylum Chordata; class Mammalia; order Rodentia; family Cricetidae; genus Peromyscus; species Peromyscus melanophrys. Next base: position 9,747 of record CABHPR010155442.1, on the reverse strand, counting down.
ATATAGTGCAAATCTATGTAACCACAAGTTTTTGGAAAATTAGAACACTATCACATTTTATTAAATATGTATCTCTGATTTTATACGTTTATCCTTATGTTTCCAAAACAAAGATATTGCTATTAGCTCATTGAAAGATTAAGTTCTCTGATAGCTAGCTACCATTATCTTTATAGAGAATCAAGAATTCAAAGCATTTATTAAATAATATTATTGTTTTTATTTTGGAAAGTGTTTGAATTGAGACAAATATGGGTTAGAATGTACTGATTATTGCTTTGTCATTGTCCCAACATATTTAAAAAACAAAAAGATAAGTGTTTTACAAACACCATTCTGTTAACACTGATCTTTTGATATTTTCTAAATATGTAAGAAGAACATAGACATCTAAGAGAATCATATAGGGAGAACTTAAAATGTGAATTACACTTCAAGTGTTTATATTCTCTAGTGATCAACAATACCTAGTTGTTATTGACAACATATCTATAAGTGATTTTAAATGGAGTAGGAAAGTGAATTCTTTGGCACTTATAATTTCCTTGATGATTTAACAAAACAGTGACAAATAAGAATAAACTGACCTTTTGTTTCCTTAGGTATTCAGTGAAAAGTTCTTGTGGAAAAATCAATCTGCTTTATAGAACACTAAATTAAAGAAAATTAACTTATTTAAAAGACTGAATAGGAAAGTAACCCATGAATAAAATAAACTGGTTACATATTAACCAGTTGTAGTTCATTAATCATTTTTGTAATATTATATTCACTAGGCATGTAAGCTCTGCACATGAAAGAATATTCATTTCAGATAACTAGGAACAAGATGGTTTTGAATAACATACTGTTTTAATATATCCACTACTCTCACTAGTCAATATCCCCATAAAACTGAGCAAATGAATATTCCCTTCCTGGGTTAATAGAGAATTTTTTCTTTAGAGTGCTCTATATTACTCAAAGAATGAAGCATTCGGTCAGGATGGAGGGATCTGTCTTGTGCTTCAACAGATGGCACAATTGAAGGATGGCCAAGGCATCCATGGTAAATGACACAGACTTAGACTGAGAAATGCCTGAAAGCTATAAGAATAAAGGCAGCCACTTCTGGTCATCATGCACACTATTATTTTCTCACAAATTATTACATTTTTTAATGATTTGTCACTGAACTTATAATTGTAGTCTACTGAGTTCAGTTTTGTTGAGATTTGAATTTTTTTTCTTGTTATTATGTCAGACAACCATCTTGTCTAGTCTGCAATTCTAAATAAGTACCCTGGAATCATAAACAAGTCAAGGCAGCATGAAACACAGGACACCAATGGATGGTGAAGTCAGTAATGTGGTAAATACACATTTCTCATTGAATCAAGGTATTTTTCAGGACACATAAATTCATATTTAAAGATGTATAACTTAAGTTACTCAATAGACTTTCTTAAAATGTTTAAGCCTAAATATATGTTATGATGGAACAATTTCAGTGTCTTTTGAGTCACTGCATGATGGATCAAACCACAAGACTTTCAATTGCACAATCAACACAGGTTAAGTTAAAAGTAAGCTGTGGAGAGAAAGATCATTCTGACATTTTTTCCTAATTAACTCTGAAAATTAGAGTGATAAGTGTTTGTAGCAATCGCTCTCAGTATTACTTTCATTGTAATATCCCACAAACACACATGCCTATGTATGTTATGTCAGGCAGAACTGAGCCAGTGTGTACAACGAATCAAATGCAATAATTGTTCTAATTCTATAAGTGATTTTATGAGTCAATATGTCTTGAACAATTACAAACATAAAGTCCTTCCCATTCTGTAGGATATCTTGAGGATATGAAAAAAAGGCAAAGCTCTTTAGGGATACAAAGAATTTTAAATAATTATAACCAAGAAAGCAGATGAGATAATGAGTACATTAATTTGCTGTATATTATCTTTCCACAAAATATGTATTCACAAAAATCATACTGTCTATAAGTATATATATTTGCTATTTTTCAAAGAAATGTGTAAAAAGACAATATTTTGAGTAAAATACATTTCAAAATCTCTTCTTTTAGAGTATATCATGTTTGTATGTGATGTGAAAAGGTTTTCCTACCAAATGTCCCTATTGAAATTCTAACATAAAAAAATGCATTTATGTGGGCTAGAGTTCTTTCCCTAACTTCTATTTTGACTGTCATGTCTCTTAGAGAAAAATTTACATTAAAATACTTTATTGTATAAACAGTTATAGCTACCATGGAAGATTTAAATGATTCTTATTTGATGGCGACCCAGAAGAAAGATAAACAAAACTTTAAAGTTTGGTTACTGTCCCATGAGGATAAGTAAAGGGGTAGAGTCAAGCAAATAAAATTTTGAAACGTATCTGTCTTCTCAAGGTGCATATAGAGTGGGCAAGTGAGAAAGAGTGTATTATGTTCATATAATCTGAAGAAAAACAGTAACACCATGGATAAGGTCATATAAAATTCTGTTCTGTATAGACATGGATAATCTCAACAGACATACATTGCACACTTCAAATGCATTAATGTTTCAGTCCTTCTAATCTGAATTTAAATGTCGGCTGTGTCGCATTTGACTTCCCAGTAGTCTTAGGCAAGATGTTGGTAATTCTGATATTCACAACTGGAAGTTATAAGTTAATTTTATAAAAATGAACTCTCTCACAAAATTGTTTTGAAGGTAACGTAAAATTACTTATCCAATATGAATACACTTTGACTAACTAATGTTTTCTTAAATATCATAATGTATTGTATCCCCTTAAGCTTTTAACCATGTTACCAGGACAGTCACATTCAAATTTACATTAAGATATAATTCAGTTACATGTTATATGTTTAAGACAGACTCATCAAATTACTTGTAGAATTAAATAAATTGTGTTTGATTAGTGGGACAGAAGATTTCAGTTTTGGTTGCATAACATACACACATGTGTGTACAACGTTTCTCTGGAATTATTCCTGTAGCCTGTACTATCATGCCTTATAATTGGTATAAGTATTATTGCTGTCAGTTACAATTAAAGTATAACAAAATGATGGGATTAAGTACACAAAGAGGTATCAAGTTCACAGATCTAATAATTCTGAAACTAGGATTAGAATTAACACTGTCTGATTCTAGATTCACCATATCCAAAAATTCCATTAATTCTTTCTTATTTTATTTTTTTCATTTTTTTATTAAGAGATTTTCTATTCATTTTATATACCAACCACAGATCCCCCTTTCCTCACTTTCCTGTCCCTCAGCCTTCCCCCCCAACCCACTCCCCATTCCCAACTCCTCCAAGACAAGGTCTCCCATAGGGAGGCAGCAGAATCTGCCACATTCAGTTGAGGCAGGTTCAGGTCTTTCCTCCCTGCACCAAGGCTGCACAAAGTGTCTCACCATAGGCACTAGGCTCCAAAGAGCCAGCTCATGCACTAGGTACAGGTCCCAATCCCACTGCCTGGGGGCCCCCTAAACAGTTCAAGCTAAACAACTGTCTCCCCTATCCAGAGGGCCTAGTCCAATACCATGGGGCTCCTCATCTATTGGTCCACATTTCATGCATTTCCACCAGTTTGGCTACTTGTCTCTGTACTTTTTCCAATCATGGTCTCGATGTCCCTTGCTCATAGAATCCCTCCTCTCTCTCATCAATTGGACTCCTGGAGCTTAGCCTGGCACCCAGCCGTGGATCTCTCATCTGCTTCCATAAGTCACTGGATGAGGGCTCTATGATGATAGTTAGGGTATTCAGCCCTTTCATCACCAGAGTAGGTCAGTTCAGGCACCCTCTCGACTATTGCCAATAAGATCCAGCTATACCACTCTTGGGCATATACCCAAGGAATGCTCAATCATACCACAAGGACACATGCTCAACTATGTTCATAGCTGCATTATTTGTAATAGCCAGAACCTGGAAATAACCTAGATGCCCCTCAACTGAAGAATGGATAAAGAAAATGTGGTACATATACACAATGGAGTACTACTCAACAGAGAAAAACAATGACATCATGAGGTTTGAAGGCAAATTGATAGAACTATAAAATATTATCCTGAGTGAGGTAACCCAGACTCAGAAGGACAAACATGGTATGTACTCACTCATAAGTGGATACTAGATGTAAAGAAAGGATAATCAGACTGCAACCCACAGTTCCAGGGAGGCTAGCTAGCAAGGAGGACCCTAGGAAGGTCACATTGATTGCCCAGTGAAGGAGAAATAGATGAGATCTACATGAGCAAACTGGGGATGAAGGAGGTAATGGGGCAAGGGATGGGGGATAAGAACATAGGGGAATGGGAGGTTCGAGCTGAAACAGGGACAGAGTGGGAGAGCAAGGAAAGAGATACCATGATAAATGAAGACATCATGGGAATAGGGAGAAAAAGCATACTATGGAAGTTCCCAGGAATCCACAAGGATGACCCCATTAATACTTGATGACTGAATATTCTAAAATAAATTATGAAGTTAATATAAATCTTCTCTTATTCCTTTTTGTCATTAACCCAGGTTCTGTATGATCACATTTTGTTGAAACTAATAGCAAAATTGTATTACAATTAATAAATTGAGTAGGAAAATATACAATTAATATGGTAATAACTAATGCAAATCGCTTTAGGACACTTCAGTGAGTATATACCGGAAGTCTAATATCTAATTATGATGCCATAGTGCTTACCATGTTCAGATTTTCCAACTACCTCCCATGGACTGGAGCAAGTTTATTGCTCTGTTTTGTGCTGTCTATAAGCACAGGATTCATGTTATAGTAAATGGTTAAATGGATGAAGAGAGAATTAAAATGATACCCTAAAACATAAAGTCATGTACATTGCAATGTCTTAGATCTAACACATTTTGAATTTTGTCAACATAAATGTTAAGGAACTTTTTTCTTGGCTAATTTTCTGAATACTCATACCATATACCTATTTATACAATATCCTTAAATTATGGAAAAACTTGAAACAATCTATAAAGCCTATGAGTTTTGTAAGCTCTCTACAGGAAAGCACTTTTAGTAAATTTTAGCCCAGGGCTTATATTTTGTATGGAAGTTACAATTCATTAGAATTAAGGGCTCTGTATAAATCATAGAAGAGATCTAAGATCACAGAGCAAGTTAGAGGAAAACATAAGAGATAATCAAAGCCTTCTGAGCACAGGTGATTTTTATTTGTTTGTTGTTGGTTTAGTTAATTTTTCATGGTTCTCTAAAAACTCTCAAGAACTTTGAATTCTGAAGCATATGAATATTGTGCTGTCAGAGACCAAGCAGCACATTCATGCATGTTTAACTCCCTTTAAAATAATAAATATTTACAATATGATATCATGGCTATATGGAAGAAATGGAACTAACTGGAAATTTATGGAGAAGGGAAAATTTTAATTAAGAATGAAATGTATCTCTGTAAAATGTTTAATACTAATATTTGAGTTTCAACAGAAAAAAACATAAAACAGAAATTCCTTCCAATTTACTTACAGGATTAATTTCAATTACAGTTTGATTGTTAGGGATTAAGGAGAGTTAATGAGAAGGAGCCTAAGGGATGTGCAGATAAATGGCTCTAGGAAGAAATAAGAATTTCTTTTTTTAAAATTTTAATATTTTCTGAATATTTGAGCTAAATACCATGATGCTGTGTAGGATTTTTAAGAAACACCCAAACCATAGATTATTGTAAATGTACAGATAAAATAAAAAATTACCTGAAGCAGATTCCAATCTTAACTCCTACCCAAGAAATATGATGTGATATTTCTGTCTATTAATTGCTAAAGTTAAATTCTCTTTGCTGAATTTTTTTCTGTTTAAAAGAAATAAATAAAATAGTGCAAGTATTTGATTGGCTTTAATGAAAAAAAAGATGCTTCATCTTCAAGACTCATTAACATAAATCTTTTCAAATAATGTGATTAAACATGTCCATTTAGAGTTTACAGCTTACCTTTATATCATATGCATTTTTATGCTCTATACAATTTTTCCATTTCAAAATATTTTGCTTTGCTTATATGATTTTGACAATATGAAAGTATATAAGTATGTCATAGTGTATACCTTTTCTGCATCAGTTGTGTGTAAAATTGTTTGCTTTCAAGTTTGAATAAATCTGCCCTGAAGGCATTATTCACCAATTGAGTTCAACCAAAGGTGTTTCTCATCTACAAAACAGTCATGAAAAAGAGATAATATTCAATTTTAGTATTTTTGCTCACAATGCATCTTGCATTCCCATATTCAGCAAATCACACAAAAACAAAAACAAAACAAAACAAAAATGTCATCTCCTTTGAAACACCGCAAGGCCTGACGCTGTGGTATTAAACCTGCCGCCTTTGGTCTTCCTTTCCCATTAAAAGGCAAAACTATGGAATTGGTTGATGAAGCCAAAAAGAATTCCTTCAGAAACCTGTTGTGCTCTCTTTTACAGGCATTCCAGCACATTGCCCAGCTGTCCACTTTTGTCTGGGTGACTTCCACTGCATCCTAGGACACCACCATCCACCTCACATTCCACAGTAGCAGCTCCTTGCTACCGCGCCTGCAGCTGAGAATTCAGTTTCACTCAGTCAACCATCACGTCTGTCTAAGCACAGTGCGTAGATCAGATCACTTGCCGCTTTAGATTTCTATTACATGTGAAATAAAACTTAATTTCCTTTCTTGATCTATGACACATGATCTGGTTTCTGGATTTCTGGATTCTCTATCTGAATCCACATCTGTCTGTGTCTATATTCTAGTCATTGGGAAATGCTATTCTTTAAATTCACTACACTCATTTATAATGTAGCATGCTTTGCATTTCATGATCTATTTTCCAGGATCTTTCTTGTACCATATCTTCAAATATCCATCATTTTTTTTTACCATTTCCTACTCTGCTAATGTAGCCTCCCTCCAGAAATAACTCTTCGAAATACCTTACAAAGGCCATCACCTTCTTCTCCACTGTCCTTTGTCACGCCATCTATCATCCACATTGCTCATTTTTCAATTTGTATTCTACAGTTTTTATTTGAATGTAAATTCAGATAATTAACAATCTGCAGTCTTTTTAGTTAGCTTTAGAACCGCTTCTTCAAAATATGCTTTAATAAACAGTCAAGGAAACCTGTTGAATCAATGGAAATAGATTGTCATTTCCTAGACTTGTTTTCTTTCCCTTATTGATTTTACCTGACTGAATCAGGCACCACTAAACTGTATCTCTCTTAAATTCATGTTATGTTATCTACTTAAAATGCCTTGATCTGGTAAAACATTACTTGTATTATTCCAAAAACCAACTTTAATATAAATTCTATACTGAATATATTTCTGCACCATAATTGAAAGGTCAACCTAAATATGGATTGAACTGTTCCTTCCTAATAGATATCATATTCATTAAATGTATTTGGAACTGTAAAATTTCATAAATGAAAATATTAAGTTTGTTTCTACTTATCAAGTAGATAATAGGTCTTTAAAAGATAGAATTTCATAGGCACAATATGAGCTATCCTTGTACAATATTTTACATTGCAAAAAGCTTGAGATGTACTTAGACTGGCTTTTGATCAACAAATGATATTCAAAGTTGGTCTGACCTGATATTTCACTTAATTATATGTTATAAATTTTGATGCATAATAGAATTCCATATGATATAATTGATTTCTTAAGACTTATTGCCATTGTTAGCTATTGATGTCTTAGTTTCAAGACTCATGCCTCATGATCTTTATGATACAACATTATGAAATGCAGTACCATATTAGAAGGGTCTCCTTGTTTTATATTAATGTCTGACTCATCTAAATATCATAGGAATTATGGTATCTAGTTGCTAGAGTGTTTATAGTTATGCCTAAGAATCAAATGTAATCCAATCAAAGTTTTGTTGATAATGAAAACTAAAACAATATTTATGACTAGTATATTAAGGATCATGTCATTTATTAAAACCTGTCTTGCAGCATCAGAAAAAATAGACATCAAAAAATTAGAGAAACTAAAACCACTAAACATTTTAATAATTTCAATACCTTTGATGCAGTGTAATACACAGCTAGACTAATGTGCAGCCATTACTCAGCAATGTCAAGAAAGTTGCCAGCACTAACACTGAACTCAGTGATGATGACAGATACAAACTAAACCACTTTGTATATAAGCCAACAAAGATTCCAATGTCAAATAAGCACAATGAGGTTCAGTTCATTATATTCATAATTGAGTCAGGTTAGCTACAAAAAGGAATGGCTAGAAATCAACATATAATTTAAATATATTATGCTTTTTGTAATGCAAAATTTTGATCTTATCATTCAGGATCATATATTTATACAAATCATCTATTTTGTTAAATAAAATCTGACTAGATGAAAGCGTATGAATGATAGCATAGTAGATAGCTGTGGTATCTTTTTAACCTACCATTAATTTATAATCCTGTTTATGTAAGTGGTAATAATTTTTGTATGCACATTTAATATTCAAACTACATAGGTATCACATTTGTGTGAGTTATTTTCTCATTTCATAAATAGCCTTGGAATGCTGTTATAAATATCAATTTATATTAGAGTTATAGTATTTTATATTAGTACTTCAATTATAAAAAGAAGTACATAATATGGGCAGAACCATGGTCAATGGTAATATTTCTCTTCTCACACCTCTTTCTTGGTAATGGGCACAATTTCTTTGATGATCGATAAGCAATGTATCATTTGTATTTGAGGCACTTCCATTTTTCACTGTATATTTACTTTCTCTGTCAATATGTTATAGCCAAGCATGTTTTCTCCCTCTATTCTTCTGCCACGAAAAGAAATAGAGTAAAGAAAATAGGAAAGTGTGCTAATACATAGCTCTGCTTACAAGTCTGTGACATTTAAATCATTGGACTTGAACAACTGCAAGTTACTGCTACACAATTGAAAATTAAGTTCTATTAAACTATATATTAATTGATAATTTTTAGCTTTAAGATGAATTTAAAAGTATATATACCTTTTTTAAACTTTCTGCATGAATTTCTACATAACAGTTATAGAATCTTAATTAAGAGTGCCATAATGATTATTTCTAAACTAATAATATAATATCCTATTCAACTCTAAAATGCAACATTTTATTTCTCAAGTACAGTAAATTAAAAAGTTAACTGTCATTTACATAAGGTAAAAATAAAGCTATATCTCTTTAAAATGATTATTTATAAAAGCCTGAATGATGATATACAATGGTGGACTTTATTTATATATTAAAAAATGAAGGTAACAGTAAATACCTTTCATTTAAAACATTGTTTGATATTTTTAACTTAATGCACAATTGTTGATAAAAAGGATTACAATGGCTAATGACCTAAATTACTAACACAACATAAAATGTTCTACTAGTGTTACACACTGCTCATGATATGTTATTTTCTTATTCCAATGCTGCGTATGTCTTATTCTCATATGTTGCACACTCCTTGAGGTTAGAATCACGAGATACTTTTTTCATCAGAAATAACCTACAGTACAATTAGTTCTAGTAATATCCAACCAATAAAGTAAAATATGTATTGTCAAATTCATTTCCTCTGGGGTTGTGGAAATGGATCAGCAGGTAAAGTGCACAGAATGGCATATACATGAATTATGAGCAACCACATAAACACCAGTATGTGCCTGTAACCCAGCACTGACAGATGTGAAAAGGAGAAT
>CABHPR010155441.1:0-39425 GCA_902168415.1 Peromyscus melanophrys | reverse complement strand
TTCATTTAATTACAGATATTATTTCTTGATTTCTTCTTTGATCTATTCATCATTCAATAATAAGTTGATTGATCTCAATGAGTTGAGGAACAGCTAGAGGTTCATTTGCTGTTGGTTTTAAGTTTCATTATTTTGTGGTCAGATTGGATGTATGTACTTATTTCGCTATTTCTGTATTTGTTGAGATTTGTCTTGTGCCCCTGCATGGGGCATATTTTAGAAAAGCTTCTAAAATGGGATGCTGAGTATAATGTATATTCTTTGGTGTTTAGGTGAAGCATTCTGTATATCTTTGTTATACCCATTTGATATACAATGCCATGTAACTTTTATATTCTTCTGTTTATGATGATGACCTGTCTATTAGGGAAAGTGGAGTATTTAAATTATCTAATATTACTAAGATGGAGTTAATTTGTGTTTCAAAGTCAAATAGTATGCTTTTCATGAAACTGGGTACTCCAGAGTTTGGTGCATATATGTTTAAGAATGTAATGCTTTCTTTGTTAAATATTTCCTTAATTAGAATAAAATATTCTTCTTTATCTCTCCTTATTTGTTTTAGTTTGGTGGTCATTTTGTCACATTTTAGGATACCTGATTGCTTCCTGGTCCCATTTTCTTGAAATTCTTTTTTCCCATTCTTTTATTTTAAGGAGATGTCTCTCCTTAAAGATAAAATGAGTTTCATGAAGACAACAAAAGCATGGGTTTTGTTACCAAATAAATTCAGGTAGCCTGTGTGGTTTGATTGGGAACCTGAGGACATTAATAGTTAAGGTTATTATTTAAAGATGTGTGTTGATTGATGTCATTTTCTTGTTTTTATTGCTGTTTGTGGTTTTGGTCATATTTTGTGTTTCAGTAATTATATATCCATTTTTTTCTTCCTATGATCTCTTGACTTTGCATATTATTCTCTTTACTCTGAAGTATTTCTTCCTGTAGTCTGTGGGGGTGGGGCAGGGGTGGTGGTAGTAGACTTGAATTCCATCTGGGTGTTTCTATCACAGGAAGAAATTATTTCTTCTTTAAATATAGCAGATAGTTTTGATAAGTGCAACAATTCAGGTTGGTATCTGTGGTCTTTTAAATTTGAAGTACATTGCTCTATGTACTTTTGACTTTTAAAGCATCCTTTGAGAAATCAGATGTTACTATAATAGCTTTTCCTTTATATCTGACTTGTTTTTCTCTGCAACATTAATAACCACTCTTTTTTTCTATGTATCCAGTGTTTTAATTATAATATCCTATGGGGATAGTATAATATAATGCTGTGGGGAGTTTGTTTTCTGGTCCTGTCTTCTCAGTGTTCTGTGTATTTGTTTCTATATGGGTTTGTCCTTCTTGAATTTGGGGACAGTTTCTCCTATGAGCATGTTGAAGATTTCATCTATGCCATTGACCTGAGATTCTTCTTCTTCTATGTCTATAATTTGAAAATTTTATTTTTTCATGCTATGCTGTGGGATGGTCTGTATGTCAAACATGTTGCTTATTGGTCAATAAATAAAGCACTGATTGGCCAGTGGTCAGGCAGGAAGAAGTATAGGCGGGACAAGGAGGAGAGAATTCTGGGAAGTGGAAGGCTGAGGAGACACTGCCAGCCGCCACCATGAAAAACAGCATGTGAAGATGCCGGTAAGCCACAAGCCATGTGGCAAGGTATAGATTTATAGAAATGGATTAATTTAAGATATAAGGACAGTTAGCAAGAAGCCTGCCACGGCCATACAGTTTGAAAGCAATATAAGTCTCTGTGTTTACTTGGTTGGGTCTGAGCGGCTGTGGGGCTGGCTGGTGAGAGAGATTTGTCCTGACTGTGGGCCAGGCAGGAAAACTCTAGCAACAATGCTATTCTAAACTTTCTGCATATTCCTTTCATGTGCTTTTAATCTTTTCATAATCTTTCATTGAGAAGTCTAATTCCTCTACTTCATCATCAGGTAATGATATTTTATCTTCAATTTGATCCATTCTACTTGCTTTCTCCTGAGTTTTCTAATTTGTTTACTGAATTTTCAATTTCATTATTATTTCAACTGGAGTTTCTCAATATTTCTATATTTGTTTTGAATATGTCTTTCAAATCCTGAATTGTATTCAGTATTTTATTCAGCTGTGATTTTGTGAGTTTTATTTTTTCTTTTCTTTTTTTTTCTTTTTGGACTTCACTTGGGGATTTATTCTATCTGCTTTAATTTTGTTGAAGTGTTTGATCATGTTCTCTTTGAAATCCTTAATTTCTTTGGTGAAGTCTATGATTGTTCTCCGAGTTTTCAGTTATAGTTTTCATCTAGGTAATTCTCATTGGAGAACTATGCTACAGGACTGGTGAATTTGGGTGAGGATATTCTATCTAGGCTTTGCATACTAGTGTAATTTTTGCCATGTGACCTGGACATATGGACTTCTTTCATTGTTTGTGTATCTGAAGAGAGATTCTAGTATGGTTTTGTGTCAAGGGCCGTGGAAGCATGCAACATATAGCAAATGAAAATTCAGGTGTCAACCCACCAGATGAATAATTCTCTGTTGGAGACAACCCTGTCAGACAAGGCTTACAGGACCACTGACTTGAAAATTGGTTGATATCTATAATTTCTTTCAGGTGCCTCTACACGCCTTCCCTGATAACTGCTATGGGTGTTTCCCCATTGCTTATGTGTTTAATCTCATGTATATATTGCATTTATTGGACACACATATATCCATGGATGGTCAATAAGATGACTTCTCTTTAAGCTGTACAATTTTGATATATAGAAAATATACTAGGATATGCTTGGTAACTAGATCTATTGTCCCAAGAGGTCTGTGGACACTTAAAACCTGATTTGTTCCTTTTACTCAGACTAACAAAAGAAAATAACAATTTCTCCTCTGTCTAAGACTAACTACACACATTTAGCTCATTTTTACCTCAGAGCAAGTTCAAGTCTTTAGGCCTTTGTAAATAGATCATAAGTTTAAAACTTTGCAATTATGCACAAGGTTAGAGTTGTAGATGTCTGACCAAGGTTATCTACACAAAGCACCCTAAGAAAAGAATGCTAGTTCTTTGCTTGCCAAGTCTGCTGATAAATAGCTGTTTCTCAAAGTTTGTTGTACTGGGCACTCTGCCCCATCCCTCTGGTCCTAAAACCTTGAAACGTTATGGTGCCATGGTAAATTACTTGGCTCCTTGTTGCTTACCCTAGGAATATGCTTTTGACCAATGAGAGGTAACTATTGTAAGTTTTTTTATTGCTTCAAGCCTCTTGTAAGAAGAAAATTTTTAGGCTAGATGAGGAGAAACAGGAGGATTAGAACAGAGAATGAGAGCTAGGAAATTATGAACAATTAGAACTAGAAAATAAAAAAGACATATTTGAAAGAGCATGCATATGAGCTAATTTGTTTGCCATCAGATACCATAAATTACTTTCACTTTCTGTAGCATCCAAACTGAACCCTGAAGAAGACCTTGAGGCTGCACCTCAAAGGCCCTCATTAGTTTTGTTGAAACTAATTCAGTTTGTTTTAGTTTTTATCCAAATCTGATTGATTTCAGATCAGGGATGAAAAAAGTGATAATCAATCCTCCAGATACTCAGTATTGATTCTGGATCAGAGAAAAATGGCAATTCCAATTCAGTGATAAGCAAAGAAGCATGACACATATGGGTGAATCTACTTGGGCTAGTATGCTAACAGTGCTACTTGAACTCTGCCTAGGAGAGTGGGGATGCGTTAGTGAGCTAAGGTCTTGGGCACTCAGCAGGCTAGGCAAGTGTATACAGGCTGTGTGACCAAGACTAAGTCTGAGAATTGAAGACGAAATGCGCCAGTGAGGTTCCAGGGACTCACTGTGTTGTACTAGAGTACAGTGAGCCCATCTCGTATAGGCCTGAGAGGTGGAGTTAGTGCATATTGGTGTGGATTGGGGTACACACCAGACTGAGCTGAAGCATGAGATGAGATCCATGGCTAAGCCTACACTTTGGCAAAGGTGACAGAGAGTGAAGGTCCAGGGACTCTTTGGACTGGGCTACTGGGCAGAATATGGAAGACCTCAGCTAGTCCTGGGGTTGGAAATGGAACAAATTGGTTTGATCTGAGGAACTCACCAAGCTGGGTTGGTGCAACTGGATGACTCAGTTCAAACCTGGAGGTTGAGGATGGTGCATGCTGGCACAGTTCCAGTGAGACAACCTGGATTAGTCTTAGGGGATGGGTCTAGGCAGGTAGACAGTCTAGGGTCTCAAGCAACTCAGCCTGGTCAGCATGAAATAACCAGGCTTAGGCCTGGGGCTTGAGAGATGGACTAAGTTATTTAAGATGCTAATAACATCTTAACACATAACATAAGATGGAGGTTTATGAAATATTTTTCTACTATCCAAGAGGGAGTCTATAGATATTCCAGACAGCACTAAACAGAAGGCAATTATTACTACTTTATAAGATAAAACTTTTACAAAAAAACAAAGAAACAAAACAACAACAACAACAACAAAAACCCCCAAAAAACAAATTACAGTCCAAAATCATTGTCTTCCTGGCATTTCAAAGTTCCATGAAGGAAACAACTATGACAGATGTAGTCACAATGCGGTAGCTGGGCTGTGAATCACTGGAAGCTAAAACTTAAAACTTTGTAATTAGGATGTGATTGTTTACCAGGAAAGTGAAACACTAGAATGAGATGAGTGGGAAGGGAAGACAATTATAATTAGCAACTGAGAAAAGAAGACCTGCCTCAAACCCCAATTGACAAGCTTTACTTTAGAAAGAAACAATACACAAAAGAAGTCATAAAATTTGAGCTTTATATGTAAATTTGACTATTTTCAACAAAACTAATAGCTTAAATATTTTATTTTAATTCAGTTCCTTTGAAGCTATATAGTTATTAATAGGAGAACATTGAATCCATGTCTTACTAGATAATTCATGATTCTTGATAAGATGATATCTTAGAAGCCCCATTCCTCTTATTTATCTAAGACCTGGTATTTAAGAATTAGTCTGGTATTTTCCACTGTGATTCAAGAAAAGTCTCCTTGAACAGTACTGTCTTAATCTGTTTTCTCAGATTCCATTTCTGACCCACAGACAGGAGGTTTCAATGATTAATGTAACTAAACAAGTGCAATTTTGCTACAACAAAACTCACAACACTTAGCACTGTTTTATTCTTATCTTCAACATCCACAAAAACAGAGATTGTGGTGATATTAAGTTCCCTAAAATATTGTGCACCCTAATAAACTTATCTGGGGTCAGAGAACAGAACAGCCACTAGATTTAGAGGCTAGAAAATGATGGCACACACACCTTTAATCCTAGCATTCCAGAGGCAGAGATCTGCCTGGATCTCTGTGAGTTCAAAGCTACACTGGAAACAGCTAGGAGTGGTAACAAGAGCTTTTAATCCCAGGAAGTGATGGCAGGAAGCAGAAAGGTATTTGAGGTGTGAGGAAGAGGAACTAGAGGCTAGTTAAGCTTTTAGGCTTTTGAGCAACAAACAGTTCAGCTGAGATTCATTCTGGATGAGGACTCAGAGACTTTCAGTCTGAGGAAACAGGATCAGCTGAGGAATTGGCAAGGTGAGGTGGCTGTGGCTTGTTCTGCTTCTCTGATCTTCCAGCATTCACCCCAATAACTGGCCCAGGGTTTGTTTTTACTAATAAGACCTGTTAAGATTCATGCTACAAGAGACAGAAAATAAATCAGTATCCTCTACAAGTCTTTTCAAACAGTGGTGTTAAGGTCAAGCAGAAACTTGGTGGACAGCACAGAATCAGTTCACACTACGTTTGAAATTCAAGAACTAAACTACACTGACAACTTTGTCACCTGGTTGAGATGCAGTACTGCCCATCTCTCAAGCAACAAAATGCTCTCTAAAGTTACCTTTTTAATGTCTTCCAAGCTGGTCATATACCACTTTTTGTTCTAACTTGACAAAGTCTTCCTACCTCACTCAGTAAAATGACATGCTATATCTGCCTCCCAGTGAATCACAGGACTTGCTGCACATTGGAATTGTGTGGTGGCGAACTTTAGGGCATACTAATGGTGAGGTTCTCTTTACAGATGATTTAATTTGTCTAGTATAGAATCCTAGGACATAGATTTCTTGAGGCCTCACAGTGAATCCTAACAGTCTGTACTATATGGTTTTGTGTGTCAACTTGACACAAACTAGAGTCATCAGAAAGGAAGGAGCCTCAGCTCAGGAAATGCCTCCATGAGATCCGGCTGTGAGGCATTTTCTTACTTAGTGATCAATGGAGAAGGCCTAGCCTGGTGGTTGATGCCATCTCTGGGCTGTTGGTCCTGGGTTCTATATGACAGTTGGATGAGCAAGCCATGGGAAGCAAGCCAGTAAGCAGCACTTCTCCATGGCCTCTACATCAGCTCCTACCTCCTGGATTCCAGCATATAAAACCAGCTGAGACACCCAGCCTCATGAGTTTGAGAATCTACTAGATTCTTGGACTTTCCATTCACAACTAGCCATTGGTGGACTGCAGCCTGTATGTCATTCCAATAAATTAGAGAGAGAGAGAGAGAGAGAGAGAGAGAGAGAGAGAGAGAGAGAGAGAAATTCATTCCTTAAGTTCTGTGACTCTAGAGAACTCTGACTAATACACAGTCAAAAGTTAAAAAAAATAGTAGAGCTAAACATTTCCTTACCACAAGTATGTATACAATAATTTATCCAAATTTTGTATTCTGAATTTGAGATGTGTTCCAAAACTGCCCTTCCAGCAAACTTTGTAGTAATGCTGATGTGTGTAGCCTTAGATTATTTCTTATTTCTTCAGGTTTACATCTATGTTATTACTCATCTGGGATAAACAGTGATGATTAAAGCTCAGTACTCATAGGTCCTAGTACATTTGAGGTAAGGATGTTAAGTAGGGAAAAGGTACCTAAAAAATGAAATTCCACTGATGCCCTCAGAGGCATTCTATACTCCTTTCAGCAGAAAAGATGTACTTTCAAAATTAGTTTTAAAATATATTTTAGGAGTCAATTGAAAACAAGGCTTTTCTTCCCACATTTACAAGACACCATCACACATTTTTCTTTTCCTTCACACACATCCTGACCCAGTGTGTCACGTTTCAGTGCCTTGTGATAGTTTTATTGTAATTAGTCCAGTGGCATGTGGGTATGGATATATTGGGTGTTTTGACTCATGTGAAGATGCTGGTTCCTTTTAATAAATAGTACTCTAAAATAAGACATTCTTTCTTTGTTATCCAGATTTCAGTATGTTAGTGAAAATCTCTAGGCCTCAAATATACAGTTGAGATTCCAAAATAATTCTCATTGGAAAATTTTGGAGCAGCTTCTACTGAAATTTTTGAAATTAGTAAATTTCAAAGATAGGAGATTATAATTGTGTGTGTGTCTTTTCACAACGGCAAGGAAGGTGCCCAAAGGGAAATATGCTCATGTATTCAGTACTTCCTAAAAGACAGAAATAAACTTCTTGCCAAGCACTGTAATTTAGCACTTGGATGGCTGAGAAAAAGTTTGGGAAGTTCCAGGACAGCTTGAGATACACAGTGAAATCCTTTCACAAAACAAACTCAATCAAATAGAAAGAAAGAAAAAAAAACCTGCCACATTCCCACAACAACCTATGTTGTTACCATTGCCCT
Source organism: Peromyscus melanophrys (assembly GCA_902168415.1). Taxonomy (NCBI): domain Eukaryota; kingdom Metazoa; phylum Chordata; class Mammalia; order Rodentia; family Cricetidae; genus Peromyscus; species Peromyscus melanophrys. The sequence goes on along the minus strand of CABHPR010155441.1, from coordinate 31,761 downwards.
TCAGAAGCAACTGCTCATATTTTCGACTGTGATCCTGTATGAGGCTTCTCAGTGCAGTAGCTTATGATAAACTTGACAACAACAGAAATTTCTGGAATGCACAGGCACCAGGAATTAGCTCAAAATAAACTTGTACTGCCTCTGCAGTGACTCTGGCAGCACTCATCCTTGCTGTGCAGCTTCCCTGAAGCCTTGCTTCTGACACACGACACGCAGCTTTACACTGCACGTATCACACTGTGAACTGCCGGTAAACACCGCCGGAAATACTGGCTCACATTATCTGCTAATGTTGGCTATGAATTACAGTATTTTTATTGTACATACAATTTATGTGCACTTATAGAAATACAGTGATTTAAGCATGGAAAATAAAGACAATGTTTCTTTAAAATCATTCTTCAGGACAGGAGTATAAAGTTGGTATATTTTTATAATGTATTGTGTTTGAATACATGATTTTAAAATTACTATATGAATTGCAGACTTGAGTTTCATAAAAACCTTGTTAGGTGAATTTTGGTGGAGGATGAGAATGCAGTTCCTAACAATTTCTGAAATGGCCCTAAACATACTTGCCATTGTGTTCAACATGTCCATGTACAGCAGCACTCTCAATATCAATGATTATAAAATCAAAATATCAGTCAGCTCTGTAAAACACTGAAGGTATTCTGTCTTCTACAGTATCAGGTACTTAACTAAGATTAATTCTTCATCTAAAAGAAGCACATTTGTCTGATTAGCATGCAAATTTTGTTTCATCTTTAACAAATGGTAAAATTTTAGGTCTAATAATTCTTTTAAAATAAATTTCCTTGTGACATATTTATCAGTAAATGTTTGATTTGTTTAATATGTCTGTATACCTAGAGTCAAATAAGCAATGTTTTGGCAAAAATGAAAAACATTTAAGAAGTTACAAACACTGGCCACAGCCTTCTTCTGAACAGCCACACATTAAAGCGACTTTTAAGTACTTAAGGGAAATTAAAATTATTTTATGACTTGCAGTTTTATAAATTCTCTGCTTTTTATTTTGAATATATGTGCATGGGTGTATGATATAAACATATGTTGTAATTGTTCAAGTGAGTAAGTGCATGTGTATGTGTATGTAAGCCTGAGTTTGATGTAAGCTATTTCCCTTGGTCACTCTCCTTATTTTGTTGAGACATGATCTGTCACTGAATCTGGAGCTCACTAACTAAGTCTCGCTGCCAACCTCTAGCACTGTGCTTATGATAAGAAATGCCCTGTTGCCCCCAGCCTTTTACATGGATGATAAGGATTCAAATTCAGGTCTTCATGCTCGCATGGAAGACACTTTACAAGCTGAGCCATTGTCCCAGCTGTGTGTACTTTTATAAAATTTAAATTTCAGTGTCCATAAATATTTGGTAGGACACAGTTATACTGCATTTTCTAAGTTCTGACTACAGCTAATTTTGTGCTACAATGACCAAATTAAATCTCTAAGTCAGAGGGATTTGTAAATCTTAAAATATCTCACATTTCAAAGAAAAATAATGTTGACTCCTGCCCTAGAGACATACTAATTTTCTTTCTTTTCATTTTTGCTTCAGTTGAAAATGTTCTTCTTTGTATTTTCTTTCCTTTTCCTGCCTAGAAAAAAAAAATGACTGTTTTTTTTTCTTTCTTTTTAAGAAAGATTTTTATTGGGAGGGAAGAAACACACATATACAACAGAGAAAATAACCCTCTAAAACAAGGGAGGAGGGTGACATATTTGGGAAGCCAAAAGGTCAAGTTTTTTTTAATGAGTTTCTGAAAGGTTTTTAATGTCTCTGAAAGCTCTTTCTCTCCTAATTTAACATTGGTCAGCTTGCAGAAAGACTAGATAGCTGATTGGTTCACAATTGTTGTATAAACAATTTCCTGATGCAGCCTTAAATTTGGTGAGACAGTCTACTTGCATCTGTTAGCAAGGGACTTACTGGAAGGAGAAAAAATTCCAAGAAGCTTTTATTTTTTTCTACCACATTTTGGTGTTGAGTCACCAGGGTAAGGATGAAGTCAGCCATCTTGGAATCTAATCATCTTTATTTCCTATTTCATAGCCTCTCTCCCTATCTATGTACCTGCCAGGGTATCTGTCTAACTCCTAGTTCCTCATTTTCTCCTCTCAGAGGTCACTTTAATAGTTGTTAGGGGATTGGGGGCACAGACTGATCTTAATTGCTTCAAGCTGACAAAAGAGGGAGGGAGTGGTAGTAGTCATAGTTCCTCAGAGAAGGGTTGATCTAAGTGGCCATGATAAAACTTAGCTAAGGCAACAGTCTAGAACATAAGATATCCATTTGATATTGTGTATTCCTAGAGCATACTATGATGGATGTAACATATGAAAAGTGAGACCATTAGTACTTCTATAATTCCTACTAAGAGCATAGTTAGGAAGAGGACAGGCAAGAAAACAATCCAAAGAACTCTTGGTAGCCCTTGGTGTAGGATGTAGCAAGATTGATTATTTGTTTGCCACTGCTGTACTGAAAAATGTATACCACAAAAAAGGCTATTGGTTTGACTCAAGAGCTTGAGATGTTTTTCAGTGTAATTTTAGAAGATGATCACTAAGTCTACACAATTACAACCTCATGGGGAAACATTGAGACAAAGTTAATGAGGAAAATTCTTTGACCTAGATATTAATGTAAGTCCTTTTAAGAAAATGAAGAATAATTGCACATTTGATTGGACTGTGTAGCAGGACACTATAGAAGGATAAGATCAGATAAAAGTTTTCCTCTGTATCTAGATGGACATATATTTTGTTTTATAGATCACAGTAGACCTTTAATCAACTGTTTGTTGCAGAAGACTCCAATATAGGGAGTGAACTAAGAAAAGTCAGTTAAGGTAATTGTCCATTCCTTAGCAACAATAAATGCTTCTGTCCATGTACCAGGTATACAATTAAGTGGAGATGGAAAACTGAGTGAAATCCAGATTCCATTGTTGAAGTAACAATCAGGCATCAGGATCTAACTGAGAACTTAAAAGAGAAATATAATCCAATCAGGTCTTTTGTATAGAATTGTCCAGCAATGTCCCATGTATATCACTTGGATTTCTTAAATAATTTCCTAAACTTGTTAAGTTTGACAATAGGTTTGGCAGCCTTCTTTAATCAGGAAACATGAGTGGTTAGAATGAAGAAGGACACATTGCAGCAGTGAGAAGTACTCTTCCAGAAAGAGGTAGTATGCCATCACTGATAAATAGAACCTTTATAATTAGCCTTAGTATTTAAGATAACCACCCTCCATTTTTCCCCAATGGCAGATAGAAACTGAAAAGCTGAAGTAAGACAAGGTCTTGTCCTATATCTGGGCAATGTAAATATTAGGAAGAGAATCATTAGTGAGAAATGGTTATCCAAATAATATCTCATATGGCTAAATGTAACATCTGAAGACTGTTAAAGAAACACATGGATCTTTTAAATCCTGGGTATAATTTCTTATTGGATATTTAAGACTATATAGGTAGCCGAATTCAATCATTTTCTTTTTACTGTCAAGACCAGAGAATGTCTCACCCTAAGGGGTCACTTTGGCTCAGGAGGAATCTCTAGCTCCTCTAGCCTTCCATTTGGCAATTAGTCCATCTATGTAAAGATAAGTCAAAGGCCTTGCCTGATCATTGTCTCACTTTTTGCTCTGTGTTGACTCTCTTCTTGGTAGGCTGGACCCTAATTGAAGTCCATTCCATGGTGTCTCCATGGTATTCCTGAACAAGAGGAGGTGGCTTTCTAGAGTTACAGGACGTTTGGGGAGATTCTTCACTATTCCATGGAAGTGAATTTACCTTAGAAGATAGTGCTGTGCATGTAGAAAATTTAGCTTTCTTAAGAGCTATGACACATGATCATAATGACCTTGATTTGAAACAATGCCTCTAAATTTTCCTGTGCCGTTCTCAAGAGAGAATTTTTCTCCTAATCTTTTCCCAAGTTAGAGAATAAAACAGCTAGAGTCTGTGGATTCATCTTGCAGTTTTTAGCAATATTATGGATGATCCCATAGGTAAATGCTGGACATAGGGAATTTCAGGGTACTTTCCCTCTCATTTACAGAGCAATTGTAATTGAAGGATGCTATTGTAATTCATAATTCCCTCTGAGGGCCACTTTCCATTATTTTCTAGAGCAGTTGTTCTCAACTTTCCTAATGCTGTGACCCTTTCATAGAGTTCCTTTGTTATAGTTATCCCCTACCATAAAATTATTTTTGTTGTTACTTCATAATTGTAATTTTGCTACTGTTATGAATCATAATATAAATATCTGTATTTTACAACGGTCTGAGATAACTGCTGTCAAAGGGTCATTTGACCTCCATAGGAGTCACAATCCGCAGGTTGAAAATGCTGCTCTAGAGGGTCTTTAGGCTGTGCGTAGGACTGAAAGCAAGCCAGACTTGCATGGAACAAGCGTAACAGGATAAAAACTTTGGCCTCAGAAGAAAATGGGCCTAGAGCTAACAGGGATTAAGACCCTGCAAAGCTTATGTCTCCATTCTTCTCTTGCCAAAGCAGGCTGATTCTGTCTTGGCTATAGGTGCTACCTACTGGCAGAAGCTTGCCTGGAAACTGGCCATTAAGTACCTGTTGTGGTCTGTGATTTACTGATATTCAACCCAGTACCACTACAAATCTCAAAGTGTTAGTTTCCTTTGCAGGAGGCCAGTGTTGAGAGCATGTGGCTGTGAAAACTCTTAGGTCTCCTTTAGAAACAAGTAAATATATCATGTAAAACACTGTGTAAAATTAAAACAAAGCAGAGCACTATAAAAGAAATAAAGTAAAATTAACCACTTGGGATGTTTGGTGCTACTTCACTATACTAATATTAAAAGATATAAGGTGATCCCTTAGTGGGACCAGGAAGTTTTATGGGTGCCACCATTTTGGGTTATACATTGTGGTGATATTAACCAAGATAATAGTGAAGTCACATTGTATTTTCCTTCTTCACGATAACACTAGCAAAGATGGCATCTAAGTCACATAGCCACTTCCATATCAATGAGGTCACCAGGCAAGATGGTGGGAAGCCACAGGTTTGCTTTCTGCTCAAGGTGAGCTCAGCTTAATGGCAAGGGGAGCCCATCTACTACCAGGCACAAGTCCATGTGAAATCCACATGCTTTACAGATTAAAAGTGGACCATAACACCCTTTTCTCTTAAAATATGCCTTAGTTATATTAGCATGGATAAAGATAGAGATCATACCCATGGGTCAGCAGATAGCCCCATATAGCAAAATAAGGAGATAAAAGAAGGAATTCCATGGTCTCAGCTCAAAGAAGCAGAGACCATAGGTAGCTGTCAGAGTAGCTATAATCAGTGTGATTTCTCTGTCAAATAGCTTCAGAAAGGGAGAGAGAAGAAATTAAACATCTAATTTTAATTCAAAACACTAGTTAGCCTGTGTTACACTCTTTTGGAAGAAACAAGGGAGGGATGAGAGACAAAGGTGTTTAAAAAAACAAACAAAAAAATAAATAAACAAAAGTTTGGCTGTCTCCAGGTAGAGAGTAACTTCCTAATCTCCATAAAAATGTCCCTCCTAAATTCAGGCACTCAGGTCAGGTTTCCCCCGACCAGAATAAGGTAACACCACTATGAAGCCAGGCCTTAGGCTACTAGTGCAGTTTCAGTATCTGTTCAGTTTTTAGTCACCAAACAGTTTAACTGCTTCCTAGGATACACGGACAAAGGTGTCTGAGGGGACCTTCCTTGTTAGAGAAAAGAAAAGAAAATTACCAGCCATATTCCAGGATGGGAAGGATGTTGTCAGCTGAAAGATAACACCTTCCTATCCTTTCAGGATTTTGATGGTTTACTCTTACCTTGATGAGCCATTGGTTGTCAGAAGATGAAGTCCCCAAAAAGTTACCATTAGGAGCCTTGCTCAGGTTTGTCTTCTCTGTCAGCTAAAATATTAAAAGGAAGAATAAAAAAACCTCTTGATCTTGACTGGTAGCAGCTGAGAAATCTTTAACACAGCAAACAGGAGCAGATAAAATCAGCAATTGAAGAAGGGCCTCTCTTGGCAGTAAGGAAACATATATAGTCCAGCAGACACAGAAAAAAAGACCATCCACAATGCAGAAGGGGACCCTGGAAACCAAAAACTCCTAAGAATTGACTTCTTTGAAACAAGAACTTACACTTGAAAACAGACTGCCACCTTCCCTGTTGCTCGAAGTCTCTCTGGCACAGCTTCTAGCAGCTAGGCTCCAACACACGCTGCCACTGTTCTCTCACCTTTCTGTTTGGAAAGCATTCCAAAAAGAAGACTTGTGACCAGAAAATAAGAAAGAAACCTTTTATATCTCTGAGTAGAAATGACAAAGATTCAAGATAACAAGTCTAAGGAAACCATCCTCTTCTTTAATTTAGATAAAAAGCACCTAGAGCATCATCAGCTTTTGTGAAGAATAGTCTATGTCCCATTATTCCAGGAAGAGGCATTGTTAGACAACTTTCTGAATGAAAGCAAGGTCTTCAGCTTTCATGTCCTTGTACTAGTTTTTAGCTGGAGCTGTACTAATAGCAAAGAACATGCTATATTCTCTAATTTCATAAGTACAACATATTTCTCTCACAAAGATATTGTAAGAAGATGATTGAACAATTCTGTAGAGAAGGATATAAAAATTACAAGAGTCAAACATCTTGCAGAGCAGTCAGGTGGGGGAGAAAAGAAATACCCCAAAAGAAAAACCCCAATTCAAACCCTGTTACATTTTTATTGGCTTGAGGATGACTTCTCAATTTGAAGGATTCCCTCAACTGTCAAAGTCATGATAATACTTCTGTTCTCCAACTTATAATAAAAGGACTGACCTTTTATTTGAACACAATAATGTATACAAAATACACTTAGTTGATTATTGAGAATGAATATTTTTTAAGATACAGACTTAGCACAATTTAACACATATAGTAAGTTTTATTTCATTAAACAACTTATCAGTTTCCTTTCAATATAAAAAACTCAAACTTTTAAGTTATAATTTCTATGTCATGGAAGAAGATTGACTTCCTATTGTCTATAAAAATATATATTAGGGTGATTACTGCTTTCCTAGAGGACCTGGGTTTGATTCCCAGTAAATACTTTATGTTTCTCAGAATCACCTGTACATTAGATCCCAGAGATCTAACTTCTCCCTTCTTTGACCTCTGTGGACACACACACACACACACACACACACACACACACACACACACACACATAAAAAATAAAATAAATCTTTTGCAAACACATAAAACAAAATATAGACAAAGTAAAGATTACCACAGGGACTGTTAAGGTAAGCCAACCAGAGATGACCATTCAGACACAATTTTATTGCCAATTAAAAGTCTTTATTCCTGTCACTTAGGTATTGGGAACTAAGTATAGCTCCATTCATTTAGAGCAAGAGGCTTATACCAGACAAAACCACATTCTCATATATTCCTCTGCAGCTGCAGGGGGAAGTTTTGCACAAGCAATCAGTTTAACAGAAGCTAAGGTAAGTGGTTAGCTTGGAGTTGAAGTTTCCACAAGCAGGCAGTTTACCAGAAGCTAAGAAAAGTTAGCTGGAGCATCTTGATCTTGGGTTCCTAGAAAAGATTTGGGTAATTTTCCATGGGTTTCTCCATTAATGAGATCAAATTCTAGTTAAACCTAAAATGGCCTCAGCAAGAATACAAGAAGAATTTCAGCACTGTCTTTCTCGGTCACATTCCCTACTGATTCTATGGGCATGAGTCAAATTGTTGGCTTGTCCTGTTCTAGGGATATATAGTTCATCCTAAAGATGAGTAGCTTAGTTGGACATCCAGGTGAGGATACAGGGTTGCATCATTAGCCCAGTGAGAATAAGAATCAATGGATGGTTAATTCTAACAGTAAGGTGGTCAGCCATGGGAATCAGGTAAACAGAAGCTGATATCAATTATCTTATCTATCTCTTCTTCCTTTCCTTTCTTTGAAGTTTTCTCTGACCATGGCAAAGTTTCCCCTAATTACCACATTACCACTAATTGGTTGACATAGAAAGAGCAAGACTTTCTTTGAAGTCTAACTCAAAGTCCTCCCTGTTTCATAAAAAGCTCTAGCCTCCATCAGTTCTGTAAGACTACTTCTGAGATGGAGTCAACTTGACTCTCCAGCTTGGAAATAGAATACTCCAAGTGACCTAGTTCTAAGTCTATCTGTGAACTGCATTTCCTAATTTTTTGGTTCCCAACAATCAAAGCTGAGGTGCCTATGGAGGGTGCACTGTCTGTTCCTGTCCTACTAAGATTAGGATGAGAATTAGGGCCCATTTGATCTTTCCATAATAAGTTCTTTTCAAGAGCTCCAGGAGGGACTACCTTCATCATGCTGTCTAATAATCCATCTTAAATTTGTAAAAGAGAAAAGATAGAAAAAGAAAAGAAGAAAGAGAGGAGTGAAGGAAGGAAGGAAGGAAGGAAGGAAGGAAGGAAGGAAGGAAGGAAGGAAGGAAGAAAGAAGAAAGAAAGAAAGAAAGAAAGAAAGAAAGAAAGAAAGAAAGAAAGAAAGAAAGAAAGCAAGCAAGCAAGCTAATCATTAAAAACTTAATATCTGTCATGGTTACATACACCACAACACAACATAAAGAATGATCTCCTCAACACTTCTTTCTCTATCTCAAATAATTTAATCAAATACTAAGACACTCCCTAAACCTTCCCTTTCACATAGTAGATGCCAAGTAAATAATTAGAATTCCAAATTTGAACATGCCTGTCATCCAAACAGTGTAATAGTCCAAATAGTTCTCAGAAGAACTCTAAAAGCTAAAGACTGTTACTAAGTGGTAGTTTCTAACAATGATTCAATAAGAAGTCCAATTATCTTGAAAGAACACCCAAACAAATAGGAAGGCAAAGTTTGAGGACTGTCAATCAAGGATAAACTTAGCAAAGGCAGTCCAAAGCAATGTCCCAATAGGCACTTGTGCTACCACACCAAACAGAAGTAAAAGAAATGTTGCTCATTGAAGTAGTAAGATAAGAAAAAGTACCCAGGATCAAGTTATTCCAGCAGCAGGTGGGATCCTTTACTCTTTCTTCTCTAACCAGGAGCAGCTTGCAATAAGAATCTCATTCCTCAAAATCTATGTTTTCTCCTAGCTGGCTCACTGAAAGTGTTTCCAGATAAGGGACAAGAGCCTATGCCCTGGCTGTACTTACAAGCCAGACACAACCACCTGTCCTCAATCAGATAATGGAAATAGCCAAATTAATAGCAAATCAGATTGGAGATTTATTTAATATGGCCACATTAATAAGAGGGATAAAGAGATTCAGAGAACCCTCAAGTTTGTCTTTAGGGTCCTAACATGAGGGTGAAAGAGCTAGAGAGATGGCTTAACACTTAAGAACACTTGTTGCTCTTGCAGAGGACTTGTTTGAAAAAAAAAGAAAAAGAAAAAGAAAAAAGAGGATATAGATATCCTATAGGTTTAGTTCTTAGCACTCATATGGTAGCTTACAACTGTCTGTAACTCCCATTCCAAAGAGTCTGATGCCTTCTTCTGGACTTCATAGGCACTGGACATGAATGATAAACAGACCTACAAGCATGCAAACACATCCATATGCATAAAATAAAAATAATAAATCTAAAAATATTTAAATTTAAATAGAAGTAAAGGGATATGCATAATTAATTAGTCTCAGATCAAGGTATAACCCCACCCTTTATTAACTTTATTCCCACCTCTTATGCAGAGTTGCCTGACAGCTTAAAATTTTTTATTTACTCCAGAAAAGTTCATCTTTAACTTGGCCCAAGGTCTTCCTCAGTTTTTTTTGTCTCAACATGAATTTCCTGGAGAAATTACAGTTTCTTGGATTACATTGTTTCAATAACAGAAGGAGGAATGCATGCATCTCTTTATTCCCTTTAATCCCAGTACTGGAGAGGCAGAGGTAGGTAGATCTCTGTGAGTTCTAGGCTAGCCTGGGCTACAGATTGAGTTCCAGGAAAGGCTCCAAAGCTACACAGAGAAACCCTGTCTCAAAAAAAGAAAAATAACAACAACCAAAAAGCTCAAGCACAGAGTTGCTTTAGGGACAATATCCTTAGATGATTAGACAAGATATGGAGACTGAAGCAGGAAATTAGAAATCAAAAAAGAGAAGCAACCCAGCAGTGACAGGGAGGGTAACCAGCGAGGTCCTGGAAGGAGAATGATTACACAACATTTCTGCTGTTTAGTTCTTGACATGTACCCACCCATGTGTTTTAAGAATGCTATCATTAAATCAACATGGTAGAATAAATTATATACTAAACACAAAGGAAACACAATTAACTAGTAATTGTTTCATTCCCAAAGGTGGGAATATAGACCATTCTTCTTTATTATTAATTTTATTGCTATTTTTCAAATATTGCAAAATAGCAATGCTTTGATTTCACCTTTTTAATATTTAAAGATGAGTAGAATGTCGCAACAGTTCTTTTCTGAACATACATTGAGAGTTAGGTGAAAAAGAGAAAGACTACAGGTGTTTAGGTTCCAGAAAGCAGCTGACCAAAAAATTACCCTTTTAAGAATGAGCTTAAATTGTTATTCTTGAGAATGAATGCCTGTGTCTATCACCTTTTAGCTTTGTAAAGACAGAATGTGCCTGGCTCGATAGTTAGCCAAGCTAGCAAAATACTGAGTGTTGTTTTTGTTTTAAAAGTTGTTTGGATTTAAAAGTTGGGAAACACATGTTTGTTTTTGCCTGCGGTCAACACTGTGGATGGGATTGGGGGGATGAGGGAAAACATGTTTATTTTTGAAATATAGATAAAGATGACTCAAGCTTAAAAAAAAAAAGGAAAAAGAAAAAAGAGTGAGCTTTATTAGTAGAAAGGGCCTAGAGACCCAGGGAGCCAAGATCAAGACTTAGGGTGGGAGCGTAGACAAAGGAACAGTATATTACATCAGAAACAACATGAATAGGACCTTAAAGAAAAGGAGAGGCCTCCCTTGATGGCCTGGAGAGGAGCTTCATTAAGAGAGATAGCTTAAAGTAAAGATGACAAAGATAGTGACCATGGACAAAATGACAAGGCCCTTAGGAGAAACTTTCTGAGCAGAGGAAACTATCTGACTTTGTACCATTTCAAGAGGCTGTGGTGAGTTCTGCAGTATGTGATTTAGTTCAGCATGGCATGTGAGATAAAGTATGGAGATGCCAGGTTTAGAACAGAACATAAACTAGGAGCAGCAAACCAGAGCACAGAACTTCTTAACTCTCCTCCCCAGAGACAAAGCTACCAGGAGGTGGAGCTGTGGGAGCTGGCCTGCTAAAGTGCCCAGCATCTTAGAAGGCCAGGACCATGATATAACAAAAATCATGTATTTTTTTCTTCATTTTTAATGAATATACATTTCTTTTTCATCGTGTTTGAAGTACAGGGAAACATGTAAGTCTTACATTTTGTGTACATGTGTTTAGTAAATGTGCACCTGGCATAAACATATGAACTATGGAAGATTCCAGTTTATCCACAGTACTGAAATTCTAATCAGAAAATTAGTGTCTGCATGTCGCGACCACCTCGACCAGCAAGGAAGGCACGATACCGAGCTCTTCTTCCTGCAGTTTATTCAGGCCTTTGAACAATCTTCTAACTTCTAATAAATCCCCCAGGCAAAGCTTCTCCAGGCCTTAAATAGGCTCTGGGCAGCCAACCCCAGGTCGCCACATGGGCATTGACCAATAGGCTCAAGCATGCGTAAGCAAGCCACAAATTCCGTATAGCCTTATATGGAGTTGTTTACCACAGGAAGCGCTCGCCCTTGGGATGGCGGAAGGCGGTAACCAGCGCCATCTTTAAGGCGCGGCTGCACGCAGCTCCTTACATCTGCAGACATAGTTTCTTTCCAAGAATTTTCATTCACACTTCAAATTCAGAACTATTTCATCATAAAATTCAAAGTCAGTGAGTTAAAATAAAGAAGCATAAAGTCACTGCCCTGTTGGAAATTCTGAAGTGAGTGTCTGAATTGATGATGGCATTATTGAAGACATCTAAAAATATTAATTTTTTGTGATATAGATAGATAGATAGATAGATAGATAGATAGATAGATAGATATAGATATAGATAACACATGTGCAGAAGCCCTCAGAGGTGACAAGAGGGTGTTGGAACTCCTAGACTTGAAGTTATATGTTGTAGGAATCTAGCAGAGTCATTGTATCTAGGGTAAGCATTAGAATGAATACTTGTGTTCACTATCTAGGTAAAACTTAAAGTGAATTGTAGCCAGAAAGTTTCTCTCCAGTCTTGCCCAGCCCACAGTCCCACAGCTGCTTATAAAATATCCACTCAAAAGCTTATATTAATTATAACTGCTTAGCCATTAGCTCAGGTTTATTACTGACTAGTTCTTACACTTAAATTAACCCATAATTCTTATTTATGTTTAGCCACATGCCTTGGTACCTTTTCTCAGTTCTGCCTTGTCATCTTGTTTCCTCTATGTCTGGCTGGCAACTCCTGACTCAGTCTTCCTCTTCCCAGAATCCTCTTCCTCTGCTTGCCCACCTATACTTCCTGCCTGGCTACTGACCAATCAGCATTTTATTTATCAACCAATCAGAGCAACACATATTCACAGCATGCAGAACGACATCCCACAGCAGTGAATAGTTGTTTTCTAGAAGTACTTTGACCATTAAGAAATCATTGTGATTTGTCAAATTGTTTTTGTGAGGGGGTGTTACAGCCTTTGCATGACTTTGGTCACAAGATGTCTCTGGCACACCTGAAGTTCTTGGATTATTGTTTATTCACAATGGTATGCAATAAAGATTAAAGTAGCAGGGATGTGATCCTTTCCTTTAGAGAAACATGTACATTAAATTAGGGATCTTGACATGAGGAAATAGTTTACCCAAAAAACAACTTTCTGTAACAATCAATAAATATGCCTTTGTATGGCTGTTTGAGGTTCAGTTCACCAAAGGTTGTACCTTCCTGCTACCACACAGGGCTATGAAATTCATCTTGGAGTGACCTCTTTCTTTGACCAGCTATTGTGAACAGCCATGTGACTGCCGGAAATCAAACCCAGATCACCTGCAAGAGCAATAAGCACCCTTAATGTCTCTACATCCCTTGATGAAATTCTTTTTAAAAAATGAAAGTATTACATCCACTTCCACAGACACTTATAGCACTCCACAGAAACATGGAAGGTTTCTGGGTTTGTATCTTCCAAGAAGCAGATGATGAGCCAAAGTCTTAGGTAGAGGGAGTTTAGTTGAAAGGTGATTCCAGTAAATTGTTTATGTGAGGTGAACTATGGAAAGCAAACTAGAAAATAATGCCAGTGTCAGATTGGTGAACCAGCCTATTATCACCAGAGCAGCTAGAGATGAACTCTATTGGGATCTTCAGAAGATTGTACAGGACCCATCCAGATTCATAGCAGAGACAGCATTCTTCCACTGAGATGCTGGACTTTTACTAGCAACATTCTTCTTGTTGTTGTCTTTGCACTTGTTCCAGGATCATTAACACTAAGGAACTTCTGACCTTTCTGTTTTGGGGGGCCAACTTGTCATCAACAAACATTGTGGAGCTAGTGCTTGCTTTAGCAGGCCTTAGCATTTGAAAAGAAAAAGTCAAAGGGATTTGTGGAGAACACTGATGACACCTGTTAATACTCTAAGTCCAGGCAGCTTCAGATGGGTAAAGTACTGAAAACATTGGACATTCAATAGTGTTTTACACATTGGCCTATAACACTAGTACTACCTCCATTTTACAGATGGGAAATCTTGAGGCAAGAAGGAATGAGGTGACTTGCACAGAGTCAGCTTATTGCACTGGATACATAAGCACTGATTGCAGATTAACCCATCATCTCAGGGAATAGTGCAGGAATTGTGGCATAATTCTTAAGGGTTCTGGAAAAATAAGTGGGGGCTCATTCCCATCCATTCTCACTGACTTCCAAGCAAATAAGACTTCTTTCTGTTGACCTTTTAGCCAAGTGTCCCTCAAAATGCACAACTTTAGAAAATAAGGTCTAAAAGAAAGGATCCTTGGCCCTACTTGCCTCCCACTAACTGTCCATAAACTCCAGGTGTTCTAGAATTTCTATTCAGAATTCACATAGTTCAGTAGACATTTTAAGATACCATAGTTTTCTTGGTTTTTATTCCACAAACATCTAAGGTTGTCATTCTGCAAACAATAATAGCCTAGGAATCAAATCAGTTTGAACATGGTACAAAGAATGATGCAAATTAGTTTCCTTTCACCTGGCTATTATCTGTCATGGACACAGCATCAGACAAGTGGTAAATTGACTACTTGAAGAAGTTCTCTGTCTTTTCATGCCACTGAGGCATTAAAACCTTTGTGCATCTTCCAGACAAAGTCATAAATACTTCTGAGTGTCTTCTTTGGCACAGATTTAGGAGCACAGTATATTCCAGGTCACCTAATTAGAAGTACAGCTGATTAGGATTTTTCAAGACTATTAGCCTCAGTACTTATCTGAGATTGGTATACAAAATTTGGAATTGATTCTAACTGGTTTAGATACTAAGTGCCACCTGCCAATTTCTTTCAATTAAATAGAGGAAATGAACAGATGAGAAATCAGTCAAAATAGAATGAAACATCTTTGATCACCTTAGGTGGGATTTGAGCATGGTCCCGTTTCTTTGTTTCTTGCATTATTTTGTAGCATTAGCAAATCCTTACTGAGACAAACTAGAATGGCAGAATGGGTTCATGTTGCCCCAGGGCAATGACAGAAAAATGATTTGGTTTAATTTGCTCCCTTTTGAGACTATTATGGACACAATTCAGTTTCTACCTTTGTAATGCAGTAGTAAAACAACAATTATAACCAAAAGTACATAACTAAAAGACAAACAAGAAATAGATATATCAATGTTGGATAGATATATTGGATAATTCTTTTATATGGTATTTTCAATTTAGCAAATTCACTTCTTTTGTACATCTTTTATAAATCTTAAAATCATCTTTCACTTTTCCTTGTGTGGGGGCATAGAAAGCAACACAATGCCATGTTTGGGGTGTTCATTAAACCTTCATGCATTCTTCATTATTTTTAGATATAACAAAGACAATGTGTTTTCAATGGTTGGCAAAGGGGAGGATCTCAATGTGTATTGGTCACGTTATTTGCAGGCAGATTCTCTGTGGTGCTCAAAATGTCCTGAAATTGTAGATAGTAAATGAAGGAGATAAAGAGATAGACAGATACATAGATTGTATAGAAAAAAAGATACTGTCTCATGTATACACACACACACACACAAACACATGCACAAACATATAAAACCATTAAAATATTTAATTGGAAAATTAGATGCAATATGTAATTAATAAGAGAGGGTCGATAGATGGCTTAGCAGTTAAGAGACTTGTGGCTCCTTTAATGACCTGTCTTGAGTTCTTAGCACCACATTAGGTCACCCACAACTGCCTGTAACTCCAGTTCCATGGGATCCAATGCCCTCTTCTGGCCTCCGTGGTTTCTTGCATGCAAATGGCATACATAAATAGATGCAAGCTCAGACAGAGTTCACACAGACATACAAAAAAAATAATAAAAAGAGATTAGAAACAATATTATATAATAAAATAGAATGGCTACAACCCTAATATAGAACTGAACATAAAGCCTTTTAAAACATGTATTATTTCTTTCTGGAACTTTCCATTTGCTAGTTTGGGGATTATGAGTAATGAAACCATGGAAAGCAAAACCACAGATAATATGAGACTACTATATAGTATTTTTAGGTGCAGTGAAATGCAGCCAAAATATAGACTGAGCTGACTCTTCCAATTTCAATATAGCTGATATGTTTCCTATGTCTATTCCATGGTTTAAATGTCTCTCATAATAACTGTCTTATCAAGTTACTATGCAACCTCCCCTATAACTTGTGAAAGCTTATTAGTGTTATCATGCTGGTACCTTAAAATCAACCAGGGTAGGGATGCTTATGACTTATATAATGATAATGCTTGAGCCAGCTTACCTATTCATACTGAAAATTAAATAACAAATCTCAAAAAGTTCCTTTTTTCTTTCTGTCTTGAATAATTTGTGAAGGAGAGCTTTGTTTCCATATCTAGCACAGCAGTGCAATCCTAATTAGTATTATCAATAAAATTCCAAACTCAGATATTGAAGGCAAAACCTGAAAGATCAGAGACACAGAAGAGTAGCACAGTCACTTACCTCTATGAATCCTCTGACTGAATGGGCTAAGATCCTGTCTCTACCTACCTTATATTCCTATCTCCACTTCCTGAGTGCTGGGATCAAAGGTGTGTACCAGCACCACTGGACTCTGTTTCTCTTTTAGACTGGATCAATCATGGATAGTGCAGGGTGGCCTTGAACTCCTGGTCTTCCTGCTTCCTCCTCCCAAGTGCTAAGATTAAAGGTGTGGCACAACTGCCTAACCTCTATGGTTAACTAGTGGCTAGCTCCATCCTCTGATCTCCAGGCCAGCTTTATTTGTCAGAACACAAACAAAATATCTTATAACATAACATACTTTGAATTATTACAGTAACAATTTCATTTCCCAGTTAACAACTTGATAGATTCACCTGACTATTGCTTTTAGTAATCATACAAGAAAATTTGTTTTGATAACCTTGACTTTCAATACTTAAACATCAAATAAAATTCTGCTGAAATGTTTTGAAGAAAGATATTGCCAACTCTCTTCCATTAATTTACCTCCCCACCACAGCTAGTAAGTATGGTCTCAGTTATTTAATTACTTGAGCTTCTGAAGAGCTGGAAATCTAGTTTACCCAGAAGACACTTTTTCCTTTAGCTAGAGGACTTACTCAAGAACTCCCACTGCCTTGCCAGCAGCTGTAACTTAACAGATATTACATGCTACTATTTGACAGTCCAGCTCAATACCAACAAGTTTGTGGCATAGATGTTATCATAGATTCCACATGTGGAAGCAGGTGTCATATAAAAGATGGTTTATTTTAGAAGCTATATGTAGGTGGATGACTTTCTACTGTGCAACATTTGTGGCAGGAATGGTAGGCTAAAGGCACCATAGGCTTTCTTTCTCCTGGTAAGTGTGGGGAACTTTCTTCATAAAAGTCTTATGGAACAGCACTTTCTGTTTTGGCACAGAAGATCATACATGGTGGCTAGAAACCTTTTTCATAAAATATCCTTACACTTCATTCTTTTGTTACTTCTAAAAGAGTGAAACTAGCACTTAGTTGAAATCCCCTATTAGAGACATGGGGAGCAATGAGTTCTGAGAAGCAGGCTCCTAGTAGTGTGTGTAGAGAATGAGAGCCATTCTAAGTATCATGATCAGTGTTAGAACTGTGTCATTTTTCATGTAACTTTGGGTGTTTTCCTAGATTTCTCTAAGACTAAATATCTAATCTTCAAAGCAGTTATCATTATGAGACCCATATGAAAAACAATAGTAACCACAAGTTCTATGTAGTAAAATACTGTACAAAATATAAATATGAATCAGAGAGGTTAAATTTTTCAGAAACTTAAATGTGCTTTTGTAAAAGCCTAAAAATTTATATGATCTGAAGGGCAATTAGAGTATAACTATGAATTGGTACATGTGACAATACACTTGGAAAATCTCATAAAATTCTAGGTTTTTACCTATCAATACAAAATCCAAGGGTTTTGTTGTGTGATTGATTCTTCCTTACTAAACCATTTTTGAAGGTCATAGGTCAACTATGACTCAGGGAGAGAGTAAACGTTTCCCCTAGTATGCTTTCTATTCTGATATTAATGACCATGACTAAAAACAATTTGGGGAGGCAAAGGTTTATTTATTCTAAACATTCCAATCACCATCCATTAGCAAGTGAAGCCAAAGCAGGGACTAAAGCAAAATTTCAGTAGAAAAAATTATTCATAAATTTCAGGCCCAACTCATTGGATGATCTCTTCCACATGTACCAGCCTCTTGATCAATTTTTCAAATGATCATTGTGTACTATTTAAATAAAAATTTTTATTTCAGACTTATTCTGCAATGGCTTCCTTATCTCCCTATATATACATCAAAAGTATTTACAATTTGTTTTTTTTTTGTTTTTAAGGACTTCGATAAAGATGTCAAGATTAACATTAGAGGTGTGTGCTATAATGCATACATTTATCCCAAGTATATTGGGGCAGGAAGAAGAAGGGTTTTTATCTTGACATCTGCTCATTCATCTCTTTCCCTTATAGTGATATACCCATGTACATCCTCATAAAAAATCTTTTAAGATGATGTAAAACAGAATTCTCTTTGTGGCATGTTTTGTTTAATTTTGCTTGTTTTTCCCCCAGTTACTTTACATTTGATTTTCCTTAGTCATACACTCCGATTTGTCTACCTCTTACATAACATATCCTGAAGAGATACATGAAAAATGTCAATTAACCTCAAATGGGGTATTAATAAGAGACAAAGAAATGTTTCCACCCAAGTCTAGTATTCTCTTCTATTTCTTTATCAGATTATTGTTATAGGCTCCATATTTTGCACAGACAAAATTGAAAAGTCTTTCCCTTGTATTCTACCAAGCCAAACAAAACAAAAATAAAAACAAAAACAAAAACACTTACATGCTACAATCTCCTTTTTGCATTTTCCTCCCAAATCAAAGTCTAATACAACAGACATTTCTTTTTTCTGTTGTAATTCCTTGATTACTTGGGTGAGATCTTCCTGGAAAGACAATTGAGTATAAGTTACATGGTTTATTGCCTACAGCAAAGGCCATGAAACTGATAACACAGCTTACATTCCATCCTATCTAAGGTGTGCTACTATGAATGGCTGCAGCATATACTCCTAGTATATGCTCCATTTAGCATCCATTCTATTCATGTGAATATTACTCATCAAGACGACATTCTACTCTATACAAAGAGAGAAAGATGGTCCCATTTCTTTCTCAAATGGATTGAATTTGGCTGCATACATTGGAAGGAGCACATGCAACTACCTCTACAACTCAACAGCAAGGAGGCATACCATTGCTTTCATATGGGAAGAAAGTAGTCATATCAGAATTGTCTCTGCAAATTGTCCACCTTCTTATGGATCAGCTTTAGTTGAATAATTCAGCACCTAATTAAGATACCATGAAACCGCATCTCCCCAACTCAGTTTTTGTTTTGTAGGTTCCTGTTTATCAGTTGTGTTGTGTAACTTTTCCAGGACCAACATAAACAAATATTATATATATATATATATATATATATATATATATATATATCACTATAATACAGCACTTATGACAGACCGAAGCAACAATGATCCTCAAGTCTATCTTAGTGAATCAGTGAGTATCAAGACTATTCATGGAATTATGGTTGGAGGTTTATTTATAGGAAAATACAGACCTCAAAGGCAGCTTTATATGAGGAGATGACTCAGACATGCATGCTGTATCTGTGGATCTCCTTGCATGACTTGTAAAGAGCTGAGCAGGTTGGAGGGTCTCCTCTCCCCAGAAATTATTGTGGCTTATATAACTGGAGAATGTGGAGCTTGTGAATCTCAGTGTCAGGAGTTTCTTGAAACTTAGAAGTTTTGTTTGCTTCTTGAGACTTGAGAGCCTGCCTCTTTCCCCCAATAATGAATGTTTCAGTTAAAAGGAAATAGCTATTATTTTCTTGCTTTCAGAGATATGCCGATCTCACCCACAAAATGCAAGACCTTATTACTGTGGTTTTTATATCTATTAGGAATGGATTTAAGCAAATTCTATATTTGTTTACCAAGTCACTTTTCAAAGTTGCATTGAATAATTCCTTAACAGAGGATAATGAAAGATTGAAAGAGGAGCAGAAGATCCAATATGGATCAAGAGCAAAGAGAACCTTAGAGGGTGACAAATAAAGATCCAAAATGGCCAGGTACGAAGGCACCTGTGCAGACAGAATCAGGTGAGATCATTTTGAATAGTGTTTGCAAGAAGATAGAAGTGTTGGGATAGAGCCCTGAACGAATGCATTTAGGTAACTTGCAGAGTTCAAAACTGGTCTCTTTATACATAAAATGAAATAAGAAAGAAAAGTTGTTCACTGATCACGATGGCAAGAAAACATTAGGGTTTGATATGTAATTCATAGCTACATGGCACTGATGGTGTAAGCATCACAGAAATACTCCTAAGATTTAATACACACTACTATTTTATACATTGGGAGATGGGAGGGATCTATGAGGAAGAAAGCAGCAAGAGGAAGCAAATGCTCATCTTCTGCATTGCAAAGCCAATAGATAATGTCTGTTGTATCAATTCCAAATGAGTACTGTTGCTGGAGAATTTCTCTCCAGCTCCCAAGTCTCTCCAGCTCCCAAGTCCCGCCAGCTCCCAAGTCCCGCCAGTCCCAGAACCCATTTATAAAATAAACACATAGACGCTTACATTATTTAAACTGTTTGGCCATTAGCTCAGGCCTATCATTGTCTAGCTCTTACTCTTATATTTAGCCCATTTCTATTAATCTCTACTTTGCCACGTGGCTCATGGCTTACCAGTACTTTACATCTTCCTTGTCCTGGCGGCGGCTCCAGTCTCCCCTATCCTTTCTCCTTCCTCAATTCTCCTCTCTGTTAGTCCCGCCTATACTTCTTTTTTTTTTTTAATTTAAACTCAAGCCTTCTGAACTAAGTATATGTTTATTTGACAAAAGTGGAATTTTTCTTTATATAAGTACAAGTAAAAAGTGGCACATTAAGGGACAAGGCACATTGCCAACAGAGACTGCGGGGGACAAAGGCTGCAGTAGTATCACAATGTGGCACACTGGGGGACTCCATTCAAAGTTGCAGTGTTAGAACATAAAGTTTGAATTACTGGTAGGTGGTCTCTGTCTCTTCCTCTAAGTCACTTGTATTTCACCCACAAGGGAGATTTCAGATAGCAAAGAAATGTCAATGGGAAGGACTTAAAGAATGGTAATTGCCCAGCAGGGCTTGAAGTAAAAGGGGGCTTCTCAATTTGGCCTGAGGTCATTACTATTTTGAAGGAGGTTTGAGGCTTTAAAATTATTTATCCCCGGGTTAATAAAGTGTTCCCAAAGCAAGGTGAGCTAGCGTGGGCCGCAGATAGAGGAGTTCAAATAGTCAGCAATCTTAGACTGAGAGGCTGGAGTTTGGAAGTCAGGAACACCAGCAGACAGAGGAAGACAAGGAGAACAATGGCTGTGAAAGCTTCTGAACAGCACTTTGCTGGTCACTGGGAAAGCTTATTTGGGGTTGGGGAAAATTGCACTACTGAAGTTGCCATAAAATATGAAGATGTTTTACCTTTTTCTTCTGTTTTTGCATTACCCATGTTATAGAAAGGTACTCCTCTAGAAAAAGAAAAACGGAAAAAAGGCCAGCCATTAAGCAAATAAGAAAAGGTCTGGCTTATAAAGGGAAAAATTACACACATTTATAAACCAAAGAATGAATCTAAGTAATGAGCAAAAGGAAAAGCAAAGCATTCCAACCAAGGACTTTAAACGAAGTGTTTTGCAAGCACTATATGCGTTTAGGAAGACAAACAATCAAGGAAAAGCAGTGTGCTCTTAAAATAATAGCAGGGGATTAGAGACGACGGAAAAGGAAATAGTAGAGACACTTGACAATTACTTGCAGCTGTCTTTGCAGCTTTAAAAGACTAATATACTTCCAATTTGGGAATCATGTTTCTTCCCCAGAAACCATGAGAACTGAAAGTGAGTTGCTGACAGGGGTACTACTGATGAAGTATCTTTCATTTGATTAATTTAGATGAGAAGCCCCAGAAGGAAATGGGAAAGAGACAGTCAAGGCTTTCAAGAGTCAGTCATAATTTCTGTTATTATTTTACGAAGCAAAAGTTTAGATGGTGACTGCCATACTTGTATTACTTTTAAAAAGGTAATAACTAAATAATCAGTTTAATTTGACTGTAAGAAAAGCATTTAGAAAATATATAATTAAAAAGCAAAGCACATGCGCTGTGCCTTCCAGCCAAAGAAGTGGCTATTGTAGTATGATCAACTGCAGCCACCCTTAATTAGGGGGAACATCTCAGTCTCATCCCACAGTTCTAGAGCTTTAGGTCAATTTATTTAAACATTTTCTAGTCCAATCACCTCTACAGGATCATTATATATAATTTGTGTGTTGAATATTTTGTATACACTGGGAGGCTGAGGGCCAACACAAAGTTAAAATTACCCATTCTTGCATTCTTCAAAAAGGGTGTTTGAGAGCACTGTTCCCCTGGGGACTTTGACTCTAGTCTAGTCTTCGAACTGATTCATGTCTATTTTAAGCAGATTTCCCACTTTTTACCTTCCCAATAAGACTAGTTTACTATATGTAAAATGTAGGAGAAAAACTGTATACATTGTCTCTGATTGCCTGTTGTGATTGACTTTCCTGTTTCTTCACAGGCACACATCACCTTTTGTTTTTATGTTTCAGAGTAGGAGTATCATGACAGTAGAAATACCCCACTGAGTACTGGGACCCTTTTGGAATGAATTGTGCATTCCTCCTTACCACTGCAGTAACCAAATGATGGTCTCAGTCCATTCTCACTCTACAGGATTCTGCTTCTCTTTTACACATGCACACATGCACACACACACACACACACACACACACACACACACACACACACAAACTTTTCTAATTATGTCTAAACAAAGGAATGATAAATTCTTAGACTTCAGATAGTAATCATAATAAATCTTTAATAGTATAAAGTCATAGCTTTTTTAACAGTTAATATATATTAATAAAACAGTGAATAAAAACAGTAGCATCATAGATAAACATATTTGGTGATGAGAAATGCAGTGACTGTCAGATGAATGCTAATCCAGTTTGGTGCCGCTGATTTAATTAGTGCTAAAGTGACTCTCACCATTGTTTTTGCACCATTAGTGCAAATGTCAATTAATGAAGTAAATAACTCCTCAAAATTATCATTAAAAGTTTTAGACTCAAATCTCCTGAAAGGACCTTAAGTACCCCAAATGTCCCATGGATCATATTTTATAAATCTCTATGTATTAAGCATAAACTATTAACTAAAACAAAAATAGACAATCTATAAAAAGTAAAGGTTAAACGCTGGATGGACGTTTTACAAGACAATATTGTGGACTAACTAACAAATTATGAAAATGTATATTAGAATATGTGTAATTATAAATTGAAACCACAATGAGATTATCTTCTGTATACAAAAGGAGGCTAGAAAGTGAACCTGACATTGTGAAACGTTGGAGAAGCTATGAAAAACACTTGAGTTTCACTCTAAAATCCTTTTGAAAACTTTCGGCTCTTTTGTGTAAAGTTAAACAAGCATTTACTCATAGCTCAAGTATTTATTTCTGGGCATTTACTCAATACAAACATTTACTCAATGGTCTGTATAAGAACACATTGCTTGTTTGTTTTTTATTCATCCTGTATATAAACTGACAACTCAAATATCTATTAGTAGAAAATGGATACATCATGGTATTTCTATTCAATAGAATATTATTAGGTAATTAAAAAGTAATAATGTGCAACACCAGGAATGCGCTTTACACACACTGTTTTGAGACAGAGAGAAGTCAAATAGAAGAATCTATACTGTTAGATTTCAGTTATATGAAATTCATGAACAGGTGAATTCAAGTAAAGATGATGAATTGAAAGCACACGTAGAAATCACTGAGGAAAGGCAAGGAGGAATACAAAGCTAGTGTGGCAAGAATTTAAATTCAAGAAATGCACACCTTATTGTCGGTATGGTATGACTTAGTGAAAGTGATTAAGAAAAATGTTACTCTTTGATCATTAAAAAATTGACAAAACTGTTAATTCACTCCTAATTCTGTCACAAAGAAAAGTACAATTTGGCCAAACTGGAAAAAAAGTAATACCCTTCAAGTTGAATTAAGATCATGTAGCTTTAATAGTAGTACCTAAAAGGGACTGTGCTCACGAAAGGTGAATTCCAAGCTAATCTCTGTCATAACATCAGATTTCAGATTTCACAAGTTATGAATGGTGTGTTGGCAAATTAGGGACAGGAAACTATAAAATCACAACCAAGCTGGTTTCATTCCAAGAATGCAAGTTTCATTCAATAGAAAAAATGACCCAACAATACCATTCACAGTAAACAGTGACATAAAAGAAAACTAGCTTTTGTGGTATTGAAGATTTTGGCAATGTTCATACTTGTGAAATAATAGCCTTTGTAAACTAGAAACACCATGGAATCTTTACAAAGACCTGTAGAAAATTTGACCTTAGTGAAGGAAACTGTTTCTTTAAATTACACAAGGAGGCAATGACACTTGATCCTGTACGTAAGACTATGTTTCAGAATTTTCCTAATCAATTTATTTTTTGAGAATTTTATACATGCCTACAGTATTTATATCATTTTCACTCCTCCTTCTGCCCCTCCTTGACACTTCCTTCACACTCCTCAGATTTGTGATTTCTTCTTTAATTATTGTACACACACACACACACACACACACACACACACACACACACACACACACTTTATTAAGTCCATTTAGTATTGTGTTTATGTATATATGTTTATGGCCTACCACCTTGGGACTGCATATCAGGAGGCTCATTTCTGGAAAAGACTGATTCATGCTCTCTCTGTAGCCATTGTTTACCTGGATTATATAATCTATATGTGAGACCTTGTGAAATTCATCCTATCCATTCTGGCATGTCCACTGATATTACAGTCATGCAGCTCTTGGACAGGCAACCATATTGTTGAGATTTAATGGAGTTTGCATCCTTATCATGTCTAGAAGATACTATTTATCCACAGCTGTCCTGATCCTCTAGTTTTTAGAATCTATTTATTTCCTCTTCAGTGAAGTGCACAGAACCCTAAGTATAAGAGTTGTATTGTGAATCTACCAGTTGGGCCTGGCCATCCTATAGCCACTTATTCCTTGCATTATGACAAATTGTAGACAAAAAAAAAAAAAAAACAGTTTGTAGCCTATGTAGGCTGTTTCTTTGATTAGGGGTGAGAGCTAAATTTATCTGTTGCTGTAAAGTTAAGTTTTTAGAATGAAGTTAGAGTTTATATTACTTTCAGAAAATGATAGTGGTAAGTTCTCTATGACCTATGATCTCTGGAGTCATAGATGTCTAGATTTATAATACTAGGAATGGATTCCACCCCCTATTTAGTGGTCCTTAAGTCTAATTAGATACCTTTTGGTTACTACAAGATAAAGATGCCATTATTGCACCATTAGAGATAATTTTTCCATGGTGGTCATTGTTGTGATCTGTAGGCTTTAAAACTAAGTATGACTAATAATTATTTTTCTCCCTTAGAGCTTGCACAGCATCTTCAAATACTATGAGAGCTCATCTTATATAGGCAGACTTTTCTGTCCCACCACTTGCTCCCAAGTAACTGCCCAAAGACTTGTTATTAATTATAAATGCTCAGCCGATAGCTAAGGCTTGTTACTAAACTGGCTCTTTCAACTTTTCAATTAAATTAACCTATATTTCTTATCCATACTCTATCACATGGCAGTACCTTTTGTCAGCATGGCATGTTCATCTGCTGCTTCCTATGTGTCTGTCTGGCAGCTCTGCCCTCCTTCCTAGTGTTCTCTCAGTCAAGATCTCCCGCCTAACCTCTTTATGCCTAGCTATCGGTCCATTGGCTCTTTATTAAACCAATGAGAGTAAATCATCTGCACAGTGTACAAAATCATTATTCCATAACAGTGTTTAAAGAGATTACCTGTGATTTCCAGTCTGACTCCTCTAACACCTGTTTAAGAAATGTAGGATGTCTTCTGCAATATATCCATGCTTTCAAATGATGAGATGCAATGACGGACAAAAGAAATAGCACATATCATTTTGAAAGTCTCTTAAATTTCTGTAATGAACAACTGAAAGAGAGGCTTATCAAGCCTGGAATTATGTTAGATTCTGTGACTCTTGATGATGTGGGAGAAATATTTCCATATATATGTGTGTGTGTGCATTACATATATGTTCGTGTTTAACTAAGGTGATAAAAGAATGTTTTCTCATGCTTTCTCAAATATCTTTGTTATTTATTCCATTTTCTCCCTTCCCACACATATTACACTACTTCCAACTGTATTTTTCCCTCTATCCTACTATGGTTTCTAGTGCTGTGGCGAAGGCTATGACAAAAGCAACTTTGGGAAGAAAGGGTTTAATTGGCTTATGTGTCCATGTTACAGTTCATGTTAATGTCATAGTGGGAACTCAAGCAAATCTCAGAGGAAATAACTAGAGAAGAGACTATGAAGGAAAACAGTTTCCAAGGAAGCACCAGCCAAGTGGTGGGACAGAGGACTGAGTCCTCCTGTATCAATTATCGATGATGTAACTGGGTCACATAGTAAAGCTACTGTTAGCAAGAAAATGCACCATGGATCTGCCCACAGGTCAATATGATGGAAGCATTTTCTCAGTTGAGATTCTTTCTTTCTAGATAATTCTTGTCTTAAGTTGACAAAAAAATAAATAAAATGGAACAAAAAACTAACAACAGCCCCATACATTAAGTATTTACTACTTTCCATCCTCATAGTACCTGTTTCTAACCTCATCTCTAGAACTTCTCCTCTTTGCTAACTCCATGATCCCATCATACTTTCCTGACTTCTGTGGTAACTCCAAGTTGTACACTCAAATCTAAAGATTTGGAGGTAATATCTACAAATAAGAGAGAACATGTATTGTTTGTCTTTTGGAATCTGTTACCTTGTATAGTAGTACAATATTTTCCAATTTTATCTCAGTTAGCAGGAAATTCTGTTTCATTTTTTTCACACCTGAATAGAATTCTGTTGTATACACGTACAACGTTTTCATTTTTCATCCGTGAGTTGAAAAGCATCTAGGTTGTTTCCATTTCCTACTTCTGAGTAGAGTGGAAATTGACATGGCTGAGCAAGTGTTTCTGTAGTAAGATATTGATCCTTAGTGTATACTCCAGGATGTTTTATAACAGGGTCATGTGGTAAATCTACTTTTAGCTTTTAAGATATTTTAAAGATATTTCTTAGGCATTTTTATTTTTTCATTTGGGAATTCTTTGTTCCATAACCCATTATTAATCAGGTAATTTGTTTTTGTGAATCTTTGTTTTTTTTTTAATTCTCTATCTTTTGTATAATAACATTCTATATAATGTTTAGTGAGTGAAGATTATTGTCCAAAATATGGGCTTTTTCTTCACAATTTTTTTTATGGTATCCTGTTTTTCAATTATTATTCCTAACTTCTGTGTTAATGGAGTCTGACTCAGGAAGTCCTTTCTTGAACCTACATTTATAGGGTACTGTCTGTTTTCTTCCAGCATGTACAGCATTTCTGTTTTTATGTTTGAGATCTTTATCAATTTGGTTTTGATATTTATTCAATATGATAGATGTAGGCCTATTCTTTCTTCCATATGTGGACATCCAGTTTTTCTGCTACCATTTACTGAAAATAATCGCCTTTCTTGTGGTATGTATTCTAGGCATCTTTGTCAAATATCAGGTGGATATGGTTACACGAAGTCCTGTCCAGGTTTTCTATTTTCTTCCGTTTACCTATGTTTGTTTGGGTGTGAGTATCAGACTCACTTTATTACTATAGTTCTGTAAAGTCGCTAAAGATATGGTGTGGTAATCCCTCCAGGATTGTTCTTTTCAGTGAGGATTACTTTAGATAACTACGGCTTTTGCAGTTCCATAGGAATGTTAGGATGCTTTTTTCTATTTCTGTGGAGAATGGTATGTGAATTTTTATTGGGACTATATTGAATCTGTAAATTCCTTTTGGCAGGATGAAAATTTTGATAATATTATTGCTACTAATCCATGAAAATATATGTTTTTCATTTTTTAATGTTTTCCTCAATCTCTCTTATTAAAGATTTCAAGTCTCCATTTGCAGAAGTCTTTTACCTCCTTATATAGGTTTATTCCTAGTGGGTTTTTTATTTTTATTTTTATTTTTATTTTGAGGCTTTCATGTATGGGAGTGTTTTCTTGATCTCTTTCTCAGCAGGTTTGTTATAAGACTATAGAAAGACTATTGATTTCTCTATGGTATTTTTGCATCATGTCACTTCCCATAAAGTGTTGATCATTTCTATAAGTTTTTCAGAGAATTTGAGGGATTTCTTATATATAAAATCATAAAATCTGCAAAGAGGAAAAATTTGACTTCTTTTTCTATTTGTATCTCTTTCATTTCTTCCTTTTGTATTATAGTTCTACCTAGTGATTCAAGTACTATATTAAAAAGAAGTGGTGATAGTAGGCAGCCTTGTCTCATTCCTTTTTTTAAAGGGATTTCTTTCAGCTTTCTTCATTTAAAATGACATTGGCTGTGGATTTGTCATATATAGCCTTTATTATTTGAGAGGAGTTCTCTCCAAATTTTTTCCTGTATTTTTTTATCATGAAGGCATATAGAATTTTTTTCAAAGACATTTTGTATCTCCTAAGTTGATTATGTAATTTTTGTCTTTAGATCCTTTTAATGCAGTTTATCACACTTATTTACTTACATATATCAGATCATACCTGTATCTGTGGAATAAACCATACATAATTATGATAGATGACCTTTAGATGTATATGTGTATTGAGTTTGCAAATGTTTTATTTAGACTTTTTGAATCTTTGTTACTAATAAATATTGACCTATACTCGGTTTTTGTTTGTTTATTTTTTTCCCTTACCTGCTTGTGGTATTAGAATTAGATTGCCTTTATAGAAGGTGTTTGGAAGTATTACTCTTGTTTCTACATTTTTGAGCAACTTGAAAATTATTCATTGTAGTTCTTTAAAAGTATATTATAATTCTGAAATGGATATATCTAAACCTGTTTTGTTTTGCTTTTGTTTGGTTTGGTTTGATTTAGGTTTTGGCAGAAGACCTTTTTATGTCTATTACCATATCCTCATTTACTTGGGTCTGAGTCATCTGCAGACTCTTTCTTGGTTAAATTTTAAATTTTGATAGTTCATTGAACCAAGAAATTTTCCATTTTCTTCTAGGTTTTCCAATTTAATAGAGTATAGGTTTTAAGCATACTATCTTAGATATTCAGAATTTCTTTGCTGTCTCTTATAATTTTCCATTATCTACCTCTGATTTTATTATTTCAAAACATCACACACCCCCATTAATATGACTAAGGGTTTGTTATTATTGTTGACTTTTTTTCAGAATCAGCTCTTAGGTTTGTTGATTCTTGTTTCTATTTCAATAGTTTCTGTCACAGTGTTTATTATCTTTTCCCTTTTTACTTCATTTGAGCTTGGTTTGTTATTGTTTTTCCACATTTTTGAGTTTCATCATTCAGTCATGATTTTGTTCCTTCTGATTTTTTGAATGTAGGCAACTAGACCTATAAATTTGTCTTTTAAGGGTTTGTTCAATGTGTCCTTGAAGATTTGTTTTACCTTATTTACGGAAGACTTTTTAAAATTTTTCTTTCTTGAATTCTTCTATGGCCCATTCATCATTTAGTAATGTCTTACTTAATTTCAATGAACATATGCAATATCTAAATATTATTTTACTAGTTATTTGAAACTTTATTGCATTGTAATCAGATAGGATAGATGGAGTTATCTCCTTTTTTTTCTGTTTGATGACATGTGTTTTGTGTTCCAGTATTTGGTGTATTTTTGAGGAGTTGCCATAGGTTCCTGTGTGCAATATTTTTTGCACTGTAAAATTTTTGTCCTGTTTAGAAAAATGGAGTTATTAAAAATAAGTACTATTACTGAGCTGCAGTTAATCTGTGTCTTGAAGTCCAGTAGCATGTTGTTATTTTTTTTAATGAAATTGCATGTGCCAGAGTGGTGTGATGTTTATGTGACTAGGATAGTAATGTCCTCTTGCATAGTTGTGCGTTTATCACAATGAAATGTCCTTACTTATCTCTTCTGATTAGGTTTAATTTAAAGATTTCTTTCAGATCATGTATAGCAAGGCCTGTTTGTTTCCTGGACCCATATGCTTAGAATAATCTTTCAAAGCTTTCATTCTAAGATGAGGCCTATCCTTAAAGGTAAAATGAGTTTCTTGTAGACAATAAAAAAATTATTATATAATCCATCCAATTAACCTGTGTCTTTTGGTTGGAAAGTTGAGGTCATTAATATTTAAAGTTATTTTTGTAAGGCATGTATGTTGAATTCTTTTTCTGTTTGTATTCTCAGCATTATTTTTTTGTTTCAGTGATTTTACCTTAATTTGTTTTCTGTCTGTAGTCTTTGGCTATATCTTTCTCTTCTGTCTAAAGTATTTTTCCAATAATCTCTGCATAGCTGATTTGTTAGATATGAATTAATTTAGCCTGCTTATAACAAAGGAAGTTTTTACTTTTTCCATCAAGCATAATATGAAGTTTAATAGATAAAACAGTCTAGGTTTGTATATGTGGCCTTCTTGAAATTGGTGTCCAATTCTTTAGGTTTTTCTGGCTTTTGAGTTTCCATTGAGAAATCAGGTGTTATTCTAATGGGTTTTCTGTATATGTGACTTATGGATTTTCCTTTACAGCTTTTCACATCATGTATTTGTCCTGTATATTTAGCATTTTAATTATAATATGTTGTGTAAAGTTTTTGTTCTGCCTTATATATTTGACAGTCTTTGTACCTCTTGTAATTGTATGGGTTATGTCTTTTTCTTAATTTGGGAATACTTTCTTCTGTGATAATTTTAAGTATCTGGTCTGTGCCACTGTTATGAGATGTTTTGCTCTTCTGTTTCTATTATTTAAAAATTATCCTTTCTATTGTATCTCGAAGTTTCTGTATATTCTCTTTTTGATTTTTTAAATGTTATTCTTGTTCGAATGGTCTAATTCCTCTACTTTAATTCCTGATATTCTATCTTCTAATTGACCTATTCTACTGATAAAGCTTTCTCTTGATTTTTCTAATTAAATTGTTGAACTTTTTATTTACTTTCCTCCCAGCTTTAGTTCTTCAATATTTTTAGATCTTTATTGAATTTCACTTTTCCTATCCTGTATTATCTTCATCATTTAATTGAGTTATTTGTATTTTTTTAGACTTGACTTAGTAGTTTTGTTCTTGAGGCATTTGTTCTTAGATATTTTTTTTTTTTTTTGGTTTTTCGAGACAGGGTTTCTCTGTGTAGCTTTGCGCCTTTCCTGGAGCTCACTTGGTAGCCCAGGCTGGCCTCGAACTCACAGAGATCCGCCTGCCTCTGCCTCCTGAGTGCTGGGATTAAAGACGTGCGCCACCAACGCCCGGCGTTGTTCTTAGATACTTTAAACCCTTGAATTCATTGATGTGTTTGTGATTGTTTTTTAAAATACCATGCTTTGAGGTTCTAGGTGATTCTCAATGGATATCATTTATGTAGGACTAGTGGTTAAGGGGAATGTATACAATAATTTGGCCCTTCATATTCTTTCTGTTTTTGATAATTGACTAGGACATGTGGATTTCTTTTATTGGTTGTGCAGCTGATACGAGACTATAATCCACCTCTATTAAGTGTAAAGTAGATTCTGTATTTGCTGTTGTGCAAACTTGCTTGATTTCAAATCAGGTATAAGAGTTCATCAGTCATTCAGATTCTTGGTAATGTTTTTTAATTGTAGTAATGATATAATT